>JARKIC010001629.1:0-106559 GCA_029378375.1 Mycena olivaceomarginata | reverse complement strand
ACAAACACATGTCTCGGGCGAGAAAAAGCATCTAGTACTTTGCCTATTCCACAATTGTGACCCAAATCAACACGACATGCACTCAACCTCGGAATCTGCACCAGTACAGTTGAAATAATTGTGGGCATAGTTGGGTAAACATAGAGAGTGGAGCGAAATGACGACTCGGCAAGCACTCGAGAGCAATCAGAGGTAAAAAAAAATCGAGCAGCACCACTCAATCAAAAACCGGACAATTTTCTCGAAACAGCTGTAAATGGTAATGGTTCACATGTGACTGTACACCACAACACACAATATCCAGCTCCGCAGTCCCCGTGCCATCCACCGCTCTCAGTGTATCCCCGTCCCGCCTGCGCGTGCTCACGCCCAGGTGTAAGGTTATCAAGTGAGATATAACGGGACATTTTTGTGAGGAAGTTTGAAGGGGAAAGGCCATTATGTAGCCGGAGAATTGCACAAAAAAGACACATGTTGGGCAGTCGCGGCCACCGACAGAGTATATATTGAAAGGCACACATCCCACATACAGCAGGCTGGTCCTGAATGTCGGAACGTCACCCTTACCTCACATTAGTCCATCGAATCTCATTGACGTGGCTCGCATACCCGATATTCGCCCTTGGTTTTGTCACTTTCAATCTCCAGATTGTCCTTTCAGGAGTTGACGCCGATGTGCAAAATGCCAAAACAGCGCTTTTAGCTAGCTGTTATGGGGCCCAGGCCGCTTCCAGTGCCTCCGCGAGCCTACCCCGGTACATGGCAATGTCCGTCAATAGAGGCTATTCTATAGCAGTGAATGATGCGCTTACCACTGCGCAAGCTGCGTTGAATGATTCCCTTACAGTGGTTGAAGCAATCATCGATTTCTTTGTGGACACCTATCGCTCCACCTTTCTATGCTTCCTTCAACTTGTCGTGCAGGCTGGTTTGGCCGTCCTCGGAGCTGCGACAGCGGAGGTTAGAACGTCGAACATGTCCACACCCAGATATCTAATGAATCTCCCAAGGCAACAACATTCGTTGAATCAGCGGCAAATACCATTGCAAACAGCATTGACCAGAGTTTTTCCGCAGCAATGTCGGGAATTCAAAGTGCGATTTCGGCGGCAAATAAAGTTCCGGGGATAAACATCCCTGCTCCAAGCCTAACTCCACCCGATCTGAGCTCCCTCCAGAATCTCCAACTTCCTAGCACGTTCCAGGACCAATTGAATAATTTGAGCAGCCCTACATTGGTGGAGTTGAGGCAGATCGTCGATAATATGTGGGTGATATTTTCTTTCCATAATTTATGACACTCATGCATCTATACTGGAAGCATTGATGCACCATTCTCTGCGCTTCGAGATGAAATAAATGGCACATTTGCATCCCTGGTCACAGACCCTTCCATTTTCCCCATCCCGGGACCCGTGAATTTGACGTTCTGCGACCAGTTCGATACCTCGACGATCGATGACCTCGCTCACGAAATAAAGGTGTTGGCGATGTGGTGTACGGTGGTCATGATCCTGGCCACTGTAGGGATGATGGGCATAAACTGTGGATGGCAGATTTATCGGAACCACCAACTCACAGAATGCCTGAAAAGAATCCAGCGAAATCTGCAGATCGATGCGGTTCCCATGGATGCCCAGTTACTCTCAATGCATTCCAAAATATCCCATCCAATTTTGTCCTGGATATCAGAAAAATCACATCTCGGTCCCTCGCGAGAATGGCTTCTTTTTTATGTTTTCCAACCCCCTGCAATGTCGTGCCTCCTTATGGGGGTGTGTGGCATTGTTGGAATCCAGGTCCAGATTCTGGGGCTTGATCGAATCCACTCCGATTATTCCGGAAAGATTTCAATGACAGTGGCCACGATTTCGAATGTTATATTTACCTCCCTCAACGACAGCATCACCAGTCAATCTGCGGAATATGCGTCAAGCCTCAATTCGAACATCGACGGAATCCAAGCCGCCGTCAATGGTGGCGTGTTCGGATGGGTCAATAGTACGACAACCGTATTAAATGAAACCCTTGCCGGAGCCTACTCGGATATTCAAAATGCAATGACCAGCGCATTCGGCGGAACCATCCTTGACTCGCCAATCCAAAACTTTATCCAGTGTATCTTGGGGAATAAGGTTGATGAAATTGAAACAGCTTTGGCATTCTTGCACACCAATCTCGTCATCAGTATACCTCGATTGAACAGTAGCGCACTGTTGCTGTCAGAAGATGCACTGAACGAAGTAGTCACGGCGATTGCGGAGGCGGCAGTAGGGTGGAAGTGCAGTTGATCCAGCCGGCCTGGTGGGAGCACTCCTGAACTCGTACGAGGAGTCTTTAAGAAAGGAGATGCTGATGTATGAAATATTCGCGGCAATGTGGCTGGGTGTTCTGCTCCTGGGCGTTGGTTTCATAGCGTGGGGGGGGCTCAAACGCGTGGCGTGGGGAAGGCTCAAAGGTAAGCGACGGGATTCCATGGATGCTGGCATGGGTAGGTGCTTGTGTACATTCATTTGTTCTCGCTAACGAAGGTATTTCTCAAAGATCGGGAAAAAGACAGCCCAAAGGAGGGATGGAGCAAGAAAATTAGAAGGTGGGGTATGCTACGGGTATAACCAGGGTCGATTATCAATGCTACATCTGTCCAACTATCCAAGATACCACGGAGAGTTCCGAGTCTCCGCGAAGTCGTGGGCGTCCATTCGGTGTCATTTCCGCGAAGATACATCCAACAGATGCACTGCTTTCAGAAGGTCTACGGCAATAAAGCACCAGCTCGGAGAGAGTCGTGTTTGTTGAAGTCACCGTACCAAAGCATTGCGAACACTGGGGAATGATTGAAAAAGTGAAGGCGTGGCTCGTTGTACGCAAGGTCGGTGTTGTAAATAGAGTAAATCTTAGTGTTGCCGCCAGCTAAGCCGATCAATTTCAAAAAATTGAGATATCACTTCGAATAAAATAGGGATAAATCTGAGAATATTTGTGGAGAAAAATTTGCCATCACCTACTATTTCCCACCGGCTAACCGGCCACCTAAGCAATTTCTTCCCCCAGCGCAGAGATACTGTCGAGTGGGTGCCGGGAAGTGTGCCCGCAGTTGAAGATACATATCTAAAGAGTAGGTTGGAACCTTTACCCGAATTTATTCGCGCCGATTTCTTGTTTGCCGAATATATTTCGGCGATAGCCCCGAAACGGGGATAAACGGCCTAACCGGCCACCCAGCCAAATCACCACTTTGGGCGCCGACCGCTCACTCCAGCACATCCTAGGTGGTTAATACACCGTAAATGCATTAGTAAAAAGTGGTACAGTGTATATCCGAAATGTATTCGTGGCATGGGTATTAAACTTTCCAGCCGGGGAAATGGCAGGAATTGGGGTGTCGAAACAATAGGGTGGCCTCCGAGGTGCAGACCGCAGATATGTCGCAAATTCAACTGTTGGCGCATATATAAGAAGCATTTGAACATACCCAAGTACCAAATCCGGCGCCAGATGCCCAAAGGCCTTCCAGCAAAATACATCTCCCTCTCCAAGTGGAATTTGTCGAATCTAAGTAATAGGTCGCCGTGAGCAAGATAAGAAACACCTAAAAATCCACAAACCTGGAGGCATACAGAATGGTGTGTCTGTAACACGCTACCCAAATTCCAGATCCGCCGTCGATGCGAGTTGTCCGCTATTGAGGGGGCGGGATCGAGCTACTCCATATCACGGGTGAGGTCTTCTTAGGGCTTCCAGGGAGCCAGATCGATGGACTTTGGCAAGGAAAATAATACCAGGTCATTGGCCCGACAAAAGCGAAGAAAACGGGCCCCGAAACTTGTAAATCGGTGAAGATTTCGTGGAGAAACCGGGGAGACATGAGCGTGAAAGCCGTTCGGAGATAAGGAACGGCATCGATTCGCCATCATCTTGATCGGAGATCTGCCGTAGCTTTTGATCGCCGGGCCCAATTCCATCCGAATTTAATACAGAGCATTGTCTTCGGTCCAGTATCATCCCACCAACCGAACTTTCCAGAAATTACTGTCAGGGCTCTTATATCGAGCAAGTGGCCGGTTGGCTCGTCTGGCCGGTTTCCCGGTAGGAAATAGTAAAGATAATTGGCCGAGCCGCTATTCTGCATGAATCAGCTGACGGCAATTTGGTTTTGGGTCTGGGGCATGGAGAGAAGACCACAATTTCATCCATCAGTCTCTTCGGTTTAGTATTTAGACAGCCATCAGTAGGAGTCATACAAGCCGAGACATGACGCATGGAACCTAATTACACCACATAGTTGAACCGTATAAATAAGGTAGCTAGGAGCGTGTCCCAGTACTGGATTCTGCCCACCTTTCGGGCAGTCAGCTCACAACTGACAGTTAGAAGGGAAGTGTAGTCTCTTTGTCTGTGCGGGGCTCAAGTGGAGTCAAAATTGATATTGTTGGTTGTTACATTGTTGTTTTCTTGAGTCGGACTTGGCCTAGGCCTTTCATAAGCTTGAGACGATAACAATTCAGTCAGTAGGCCTCGGCTATAGCCTCTGGTTGCCTTGGATTTGCAATTAAACTACAAGTCTTTGAGTTTGGGACTTAGGTAAGCTAAAGTACTCGGAAACAGATCTTTGCACGGATTTCTTGTTATAACGGTTTCTTAGCGGGTATTATACATATAAGATAATACACGGACAAGGACAAGGAAAACGGGGTTAATGGAATGAAGAGCTGCCAAGCCTTAACGACCAGACCGGCAGGAGGATCTTACACCGCGATCCCTGTCTGGGCTTCATACTCCGCGAACCCGACGCACCTGCTCGAAAAATCGTCATTCTGGGCGATACGTATGAGCCGTCCCCTGTACTTGTTGACAAGCAGACCACTTTGAGCTCCGGCGTCATTTTACGCTTCCCATCATTCCACGCCCGCTCGTTCCTCGGCAATCAACGAAAAATTGCCATATATCATATTATTATATGGAAGGCGGGCGAAAGCCGGCAAGAATTTTTTGTCGTTTTTTCACCTATTTTGGCCAGAAAATTGGAAAGTCACCGTCACTGGTACGAAAAGTGTTCAGTGGGCAGGGGGGCGTCGTCGTGGTGAAAAGAAAAGAAAGATCAATGCGACCACGAAGGCAGCGGTGGAGAGGCTCAAGGCTGGCGCGCGCGAGTAAGGTCACGTGACGTCCAAATATGGTAATTTTCCGCGTGCCTGTCTCCGGGAAATGCCGCCACTCAACAAAACTGCAACAGGAAATATTCAAATCAACGTAAAATGAGGGGGGAAATAGTCTGGGATTAAGAATCTATATGAAATTTGATTAAGCAATCCGTGTCTCAACGGAAAATCAGCTTTGATCCTTGATTGTTTAGTCACATGAAAGAGGACAGGGAGTGCCAGGGGCATTGGTGAGGTACAGAGGTTCTGTTTAATCAAGGGTGGATAATCAAATGATCAGGTTCTGTTTAATAATCTGGAAACCGTTCATGTTCTGTTTGAACATGAACAAAAATAGTACTCACCAAGCCTCAAAGGTGAAATATGCCAAACAGGGGACTCGAATGAGTGACCTCTCCGAAACCGAGGAAATGGGAGAGAAAGCGGCATAACCCTTAGGGCATGCAACCGTTGCAAGCTACCTACCGGCCTGGAATAAGCTAGGTACTATTTTATGGATCCGTGAGGAAGGCTTGCATGGACCATGGTGGCGAGACGAAAGTCATAAAGCAGTGTGGGCCACGCATCACCAAACTCTCAATCCCATGACTTCGGATCTGCCAAGAGTCCCAAGACGTTCCTGTACCACCATGTCACTGCCTCACCCCAGTCCCTATCTAGTAGTTGCCACCTATTCTGCCGAGCATGACTTGCCCTATGCCTGCCTCGAGGCCTCAACACCCTCTCTCATTTTCAGTCCAAGGAATAACTTGGAAGCAATTCCCTTTCCGGTGGCTCTGTGTGCAATTTCAAATTTGGACTGTTTCTGGAGGTTTGGACCTCACAATATATGTTTAACTCAAAATACCATGTATTCTGACCTTCTCCACCCCGAGACAATCCGCCTCTTGAACCTACACTCTGGTTGCTGCCATACGAGCCACAATGTTGCCTCATGTCTGTCTCCGCACTCAGTTTAAATCCTCCTGTGATGGCGTCTATCACGAACTATGCTCCTATCCAGCTGTCCATGTATTACAAGTCCTCCCCCTCTGGGCAAGTTGAGCTCAAAGTGAGCCTGCGAGCGAGAGCTCAACACAGGCTGCCTAAGAGAGTGATAAGTAATGCTATGAGACCGGAGGCCGTCCACCCCGATCCAGATATATATGTAGTCTTTTCCAAGTACTCGAGCTGTCTTCGACACTATTGCTCCAGCTTTTTAAAGTGATGAACTTCGTTGTTTTTGGTGTCTTGTCTCCCTTTTCCTTCTGGCTCCGAAACTTACTCTGAAACCTCTTTGGACCTACCCCACGTTGAGCTGATTCGAATCCGAGAACACATCGAATTCTCAGTATGATTTTCGCCCTAGGGGTCCTCATCTCGGCTGATGTTTGTTGCCCACGAACGCCACGGGGGTTATACGGGCTTCACAGGAATTTCTCCAGTTCCCCATTGCAAGGAATTCACCGGCTTTTGGATACAATCCTGGTTGTTGTACTCAACTACGCTGACATCACAATGCTTCTCTCACGTTTCGGATCCGTCCTTGTGTTTCAGTCAATTCGCCTTGATCTCGTCTCTGGCTGTAGATCTCACCTGGGGTACAGTGGAAACGTGAATCTTGCTCTTCAAATTTATCTCACTTTCCCCGGTTAATTGGACTAGCCTCGGAATGCCACTCTCCCGCTTCGGACTTCTATCACTTGGTCTTGTTTCGGCCTTGGTGGTTCTTACATGTGATTTATTGTTTCGATCGAGCTCAAATCCTGCTCCAAGTTCTTCGTCGCTCTCTTTTAGCTGCTGCTATGCTTTGGTTCTGGATTGTTTGAAGTAAAATTGGATTCCGAGGGTAGGGAGATTTTCCGGAGGCCTCTGCGCCAATCGGATACGGCACTCGCGGCTCCGCCGCGTCCATTCTATTTTGCACTGCCATCTCGGCACTAGCGGCTCCGCCGCGTCCATTCTATTTGGCACCGCCATCTCGGCACTTGCGGCTCCGCCGCGTCCATTCTATTTGGCACCACCATCTCCCCTATTTCCGGGTCAGTTGACCTCGTCGCCCCGTTTCATCGCCATATCTCTGACTCGGTGCTATTGTTTTAGCGGAGGCCGAGTCGGAGGAGGTATATATATGGTGGTGAAATTCACCTTGTGCTGTTATCGGCTTCGCCTTTTACCACCCAGCACAAGGTAAGCGCTTCGCGCTAGCAGCCACGGCGCTCCTCATTTTGCTCTCCAGATTTTGCGGTTCACCATCGGCTTCGCCGTCTTGAATTCACTACGCAAAATTTGGTCTCAGTAAGCGGCGCCGCCGGCTTTTACTTGAGCGTAGCAAAGCTAATATTTGCACCAGGCTTTCATAGCTTGTGCATTTTCCCGTCACCCACCCTCCTCTCCCACGGACATTTTATGCTACTCAGTTTCTCTAAATACTACGATACCATTTTCTTATGTACTTGTAAAGCCCATATCTCCGAGCCCAATCCATTCGGGGTCCGCTTCGGCGGACTTGCGTTGACTGCTACAACCACAGCGTTTTCGGAGCGCTGCAGAGGACTGCACTGCAAAGCCAACGGCCTCTGTTTCCAATGTGTGCAAGTCGACCTCTGCTGCTATGACGCGCATGGCCATTTGCCCTCTGCGTTTATTACGTGCATGCCTTTGGCCTCTGCATTTATTACGTGCGGGGTCCATTTGACCTTTGCATTTATTACGCGCACGACCATTTGTCCTCTGCGTTTATTACGTGCATGCCTTTGGCCTCTGCATTTATTACGTGCGGGGTCCATTTGGCCTTTGCATTTATTACGCGCACGACCATTTGTCCTCTGCGTTTATTACGTGCATGCCTTTGAGGGGTCTGCATTTATTACGCGCATGCCCCTCTGCGTTTGTTACGTGCATGGCCATTTTCCCTCTGCGTTTATTACGTGCATGCGTTTGTGACCTCTGCATTTATTCCGTGCGGGGTCCACTTGACCTTTGCTTTTATTACGCGCAAGTCCGTTTCTCCTCATGCCTGCTTCTGAGGCCTCTGCATTTATTACGCGCATGCCCATTTGACCTCTGCATTTATTACGTGCATGCCCCATTTGGCCTGTGCATTTATAACGTGCATGCCCATTTGGCCTCTGCGTTTATTCCATGCAAGGTACATTTGACCTGCATCTATTAAGAGCAGGCCCATTTGGCCTCTGTATTTCTTCCGTGCATCCCGACAGGTGGGCTCTGCAGCACGCATGGCCATTTGCTCTCTGCGTTCAATGCCTGCATGCCTTTGAGGGTGCAGGGTCCATTTGACCACGCATTTATTACGGGACATCCTCCGGTCTACAGTACTGGGATTCACTGACTCGTTCAGGTCTACACTGGTCCTGGTTGACAGCATCCCGTCATCTTTCTGAATCGCCTATAGCCTAGGGTACCACTCTTAGGATTAAACACCTGCTAGATCTCTCTTGATTTTCCCCTGGGCTTCTGGTTTTTCTGACTCTGTTCAATTAAACCTCGCTGGATTCTGCTGGCCTTCTATCCGTTCGCTACGGAACTCACAAGCCTCTGCATTTATTCTCTACATCCCACTTTGGTCTCTGCTGCTATTCCGCTCTGCCCAACTCTCCGTTCACCCGCTTTTTGTATGCATGTCAGCTTGACCGCAGCCCGCCATTCTATTTTACGTGTGGATGTCAGATTGACCGCTGCTTGACCTACCATGCGCATGCCAACTTTTATGTGCATGTGATTCGACCGCTGCCTGAACTTCCGTGCTTGCCAATTCGGCATCTGCCCAGCATTCCGTATGCATGTCAATTTAACCTCTGCCCACCCTGGTCGCTTTGACAGCTTCCCGACCTTTTTGTGTGCATGCCATTTCGGCCTCTGCCAGACTTTCCCTGTGCATGTCAACTCAACTGCTGCCCCGCCTTAGATTCTCTGTCACTATAATAAGCCTTGTGCATGCTGTTTCAGCCTCTGCCCACCATTCTGTGCGGATGCTACGTTAGCCAGCCTAATTTTCCATGTTTAAATGCCTGTCCGTGGGTATCCCACTTCGGCCTGGTGGTGCATGGTACTTCCGCTTCAGGGCCACTTTCCGTGATTTGAACACCTCTTGCTGTCCGTACCCATATTACGTCAAGCTTTGCTCGGCTTGCCCTAAGCAACCTCTGCCCATACCCGGTCTTCTCTGTACCCCGAGGATGCACCAGTATTGCCTGAAAGTTCAGCTCTGCCCGTCGGGAACCTACCAATTTGACCGCTGCCATTATTTAGTCTTCCGTGTCCAGTTTCCATGCTTTTCTTTGACTCTATTAGTCTATCCTATGCCTTCCAGTGGTATTTGATCTTGATGCCATTTGGCCAGCGGCCACTGCACCCTTATTCTTCCATGTTTCAATTTGTCGACTATCGTAAAATTCCGTGGACTCTGACCAAAAGAGACTACCACTGTTATCCCTGGTTATTACGTCAATTTATTCTGTTCCGATTGATTTGCTTCGGGAACCGAAGTTGTGCATCTTCTCAATATGTGTTCCTTCCGCCAAAATGTCTATGCCTCACCAAGTTTGACCCATCCATTATTTTCGGTGTTCCCTGGCCCCTATTTCTAGATACCATTGCCTTCGGTGGTTATCATTCCTCCATTCTCATGTTGCTGTATCTCCATCGCTAGGATTCTTCTTCGTTTAACCACTGCATTACAATCACTGTGGTTTCTCCCCGCTTCCAAATGATCAAGGTATCAATATCTTTTTGGAGGATTTCGCCTTGCAGAAACGGCAGGAATAGGATGTCGCCTTGCAGAAATGGCAGGAATAATTACCCTGCATACCAATGTGGGAAGAAAACTCCCTGGTCCTCGTGGCAACAATGTATGTTACGCAGCCAAAAATTTACTTCATAAGGAAATCTGTTTTTGGGGAAGTCGTCTTCTTGGATTCCGCCTGAAACCAGAAACTATGTGTTTTCAGGACCCCTCTTCCCAAAGACATTAAGGATTTATTATTGTGTTAAAATTCCTCACGAGTTAGTTAGCTAGACAGTTGACCGCAAACATGAGCCTGCGAATGGGAGCTCAGCACCGGCTGACTAAGGAGTGCAAAGGAGTGATCGGAGTGATCGGTGATCGAGTCACTTGCCTTAGCTCTCCTTTGCTTACGCTGCGTCCGGTTGGGACATTGTATCGCGCCGAATTCCTGGAAACCCGCAAGGTTTGGAGCCTTGAACGGCCACGGTTGTCGCATCGGAGGTACAACACATTTGCTCCTTCACGGAACCGATCCATTGTGTTGTGGTGAATCAAGGCCACTGGTCCTCGCCAGTTTTCGTCCAGCTAGAATTCTTTGGGGGAGTCGTCGCTTCGTTTGACCGACTGACCGTTCTCTTCGTTCTCTGTTGTGTGGGTTAGTGGTCAACCGAACACCTCACTCACAGAGATCCGGAAGCCCAAAGGCACCGAGCTCCTCTTCCCAAAGTCTTCTGTATTCCATTCGCATTCTAACGAGAACAACGATTCGTTTACCAACTCGCAAGGTACCATGTCACAAGATACATAATATAAACCAAGCTCATGCGCAGGCCTGCGATACCAACTGGGCTTCCTTTCTTCGCTCTTCGTCAACAAATGCAACAAGATTAGCATTCCTCTGCCCCGATATCTCACTCAATTCTTCCCCGAATGCTTTGAAACCACCACCAATCGATTTCTATGGACCTTCTGCAGTGCTTAGGCCATTCACCATATTCATTTTTCTTACTGATGGGTTTGCAAGCAAAATCAGACGATCTTTCACTGTTTACCTTGTTTAAAAGGGAGAAAAAACCGGTATGCCTCAAATCTTTGTTAGATTATTTTTCAATATCATATGCATTGCACTGGCTGGTTTGATAGGCAAAATCATTGACTGGTACTGCACAGATGGCATGCTAAAAGTGATGTATGTGGAAGAATACACTGTCCAAATCCGACTCCACCATCCACATCCCGACATCTGGGCACAGCTCATCACCGATGGCCGAGAACCAGGTAACGAGGGCGCAGGGAATGATGCGGCCGGATGACGATTTCAGGGACATGAAGGTGAGTACACGGGCTGCATGCAGCCAGCAAAATCCCGGCTTCTCGGGGTCCTGCTCAACAAAGACACAGTCGTGACAGGCGGCTCCGCCGCGCCACGAACGGACCACTCGAATGCGCTCACGGTACATCCCACCAATTCCAGACTGGTCTCTGGGAGCATAGAACGTTGCAACAGTGGAAGGGAAGACCATGACGTTGCCCCGGTACGATGGGCAATCCTGAGAGGTATGGTAGCGGACAGAACTTCGTGACAAGTTTGAGTCCCAATTTCGAAAGTGTGACTAGTCACTCAATTCTGACCCGATTGTGGTGAGAGTGTATAAATATTATGCTAGGAAGGCTCTCTACAGATCCCTCACCCGGACGGCTTGAGTCGCGTCGAGAACCTGCACTCAGTATGGATTTTTGGAGAAGGCTGTTCTCCTCTGGGTGTCAAGAGTCGAACTGTTGCCGTGGAGTCACTTCTTACCACCTGTCAAGACTCAACGACGTTCCTGCCTGCGAGCGAGCCAGTTCGCTTATACATTCCAATGACGGTAACAGAGGTCCAAAATCAAGCCTGAATTGAATCTCATCAAACCGTATGTATCTGATGTGGAGCACGAGTTCGGAAGCACGAGCACCGATTTATCAGAAGTTATTCGCGGAAAGATGACAGCGCTCTCTCTAAAATCACCAGCCACTGAATTTTAGGGAACAGAATTTATTTGTATTTTACATTACATTATGGGATTGTTTACGACGCTGGTGAGGTTCAGGGGAGGATTTTTAGAACTTTCCATGGGACCCCCCATGTTTTATGCAACCATTGATCTCAGTGCGAACCGAGTTGAAGGTTGCAACGAAAATCTCTAAGGAGATGTCATTGAATAAATTTGCCGAACACTGGAAAGTAAAGGTACTCCATGTGAATACCCGGGTACTATTTTTGAGAAAAAAGCACTTGGACAACTTCAATACTTCAGAATTTTCTTTCACTGCCTGTATTGTCCATGTCGCAAAATTTATTCTTTGACAGCCGCATTTCACATTTTCGAGCACAATTTCAGTGGGGAGCCATAGGTGACACCTCACGCCCCACGACACGAGACAACGCGTAGCGGCGCCAACCCTGAACCGTACGGCAGCGCTTAGGTTGTGGGACCTTGGCTGAGTCTGCCTTCGCTTTTGAATATGCAGAGAAAGGCTCTTTTCGCAAGGAACTTTACCCCGACTACGAGTTCGCTGTTATCGAGCACACGCCTTGGCAGCGGCCTCCAATTCCATCCCAGCCGCGCTTCGCGAAGTCGCAAAGTCATCTTGGATAACGAACGCGGTGGACGCTTCGAGCCTACTGTCTCGAGCTACCGCTGGGACTCATTTTACCTATTCGACATTCTGCCAGCGGCGAAAATTTTGCGTGACCCATCGAAAATTTCGGCATTCGGAACGAACATTTCCGAAAATTAGGCCTTTTTTTCCATTTTTTGGGGAGTTTTACGGCCTGTGTCACGGCTTGGAGGTTCTACAGAGGCCCCCGTGATGCGTGACCTCGACAAAAGTTTGTGATCGTGGGAGTGGGCAGCGATCGATCCATCAGCAAGCTGTTTGTACATATTGATTGATCAACTCTCCCATGATCGTTTGGATGTGATTGACTGAAAGGTACTGCATTACGATGGCTGCCAGTGGAGATCGGCTGGCACACTGGATTCCATTCCACTGGAATTTCGGTTGGCAACCACTGGTTATTAATGCCGAACAGTGCCGATCACTGTCGTTGGCACCGCCGCGTATATTACTGCAAATGATGAGCCTACTTGGAACAGACTGAAATCGGAACACCTTAGGATGAAGGATTGGCGTCGTCCGATACTGCTTGACCATGGATGGACAGAGTAACATTTGATAAATGGACTGCGTCCGAACGGTTGGCGTTCCTCATAATGTATTCATTTCGGCTGGCCCAGCAGACGTAGAAAATTGAAGCGTAAAAGCCGTCAAAACAAAAACAAAGCGCGCGGCATATCAAAATCACGGGGCCTTGCGAGCCTTGGACGTCAAGTCGTGAATTATGTTTCGCTTGATGATGAAGATGAATACCAACACATGGTATTATTTTTTGTTGACCACGGCGAATTCAAAAATATACAGACAATTCGAAGGGTAATCCGCTGCTGTACCTGTGTGTCTGAACGGTTCCGACACCGTCTGACTGGGTGCTGGGACAGTGGCTCTTCTTTTTGTTGGCTATGGTGAATACAAAAATATACAGAAAATTTGAAGGGCAAGCCGCTGCTGCACTTGTGTCGGAACAGTTCCAACACTTGCTGCTCTAGGCTTAAGTGAGGCACGATCGTAGCCAAAGAGTTATGTTTTTGTTCGAGAGAAAGTCACAGGCGTGACCGCTTCGCTTCCGTCCCGCCAAAATTGTCGCCGCCGACTGTCCTCAAAAGCTCTTCAAGAGCAGAGCGCTGAGTCGCCGGCTTCTTTTTCTTTTTCTCTGAGACATCGATACTTGAGTCCTCAATAGCACCTCTTCGACGAATCAAGTTGTCTGTGTCGGCCACGGCGCCTCCTAATGCTTGGGGGTTCCAACTCGATCCCTCTTTTAGAAAGATGGGAACCGGGGTGCGCCGCCATACGAACTGCATACGGACGCGTCCCGGTGCATAACGCTCGACGCCCCGAGCGCCTCAAGCCTGAGACTCACACACCTTCGGTGTGTCGACACTTCCCCCGTGTCCACTAGGACCGCGCAATCCACTCGTCGCGGACCTGCCGCGTGGACTCGCGGCCTGGAGATGGGGGTTGGGGGGGTTGTTGCTGCCTCCTTGGTGTATACAGCTGCGTCGCCTGCTTTTTACTTCCATTGTCTGTCCACAACTACTGTCTGTCCATTTAGTTCACCACATTGTCATCACATCTGTGAATGCAATGCACACCTGCTGCACAATCACCAGTATGTGCTTGCACTGACACTACTCGGGCGCGCCCTGCGCTGTTGCGCGATCCAGCGCCGGCGACTGGCGCCGACACCGCGCTACACGCTACATGCTACCGCTACCCGCTACCCGCTACCGCTACCGCTACTCGCGCTTGCACCGCGCCGCTACCCGCTACTGCTACACACGACCGCTACACGCTACTCGCGCTTGCGCCGCGAACCCGCGCCACACCGCTACCCGCTACTGCTACACGCGCGCCGACGCCGCGCCGCTACACGCTACCGCTACCGCTACACGCTACCGCTACTCGCGCTTGCACCGCGCCGCTACCCGCTACTGCTACCGCTACTCGCGCTTGCGCCGCGCCGCTACCCGCTACTGCTACTGCTACTCGTGCTTGCGCCGCGCCGCTACCCGCTACTGCTACACACGACCGCTACACGCTACTCGCGCTTGCGCTGCGAACCCGCGCCACACCGCTACCCGCTACTGCTACACGCGCGCCGACGCTGCGCCGCTACACGCTACACGTCACTGCTATACGCGTGTCGACGCCGCACCGCTACACGCTACTCAAATTTGCGCCACGAACCCTGCGCGGTGTCGCTACCCACTACCGCTTTACACCACTCGCTACTGGCGCACGCGTCACCAACCTGCGCCGCTTCGCTTACTGCTTGTTGCTTGTTGCTTGTTGCCTGTCGCAACCTGCGCCGCGTCGCTTGCTGCTTATCGCTACATGCGCCGCTTTGCTTACTGCTTGTCGCTTGTCGCTACCTCCACCGCGCTGCTTACTGCTTATCGCTACATGCGCCGCGCTGCTTACTATCGCTACCTGCGCCGCATTGCTTACTGCTTATCGCTACCCCGCGCCGCGGCGCTGCTGCTACCCATGTACACACACGCTATCGCTGCTGCGCCTCCCAACGGACTGCTTCCATCGCGTCCCCAGCCGTAATTAACCACGCAAAAGCATGCCGCTATGTGTCCCGCCACTTCCCGTGCCTTGCCGACCGCTAATATTTCTGAAGGGACAGCATCTCCACTGTATTCACCATGTGCAAGTTCTGAACGCACTGTTTACCTGTGCTCTGGCCACCGCGACACCATCGCCTATCCATTTCTGAGTCATCCTACTCTGGTCGCCTTGGCTTGCTCCTTGAATGGTCGTCGTCATCCTCCTACTGGTTTGGGGTGTCCCGCCCGAAGAGCTGGTCTGCGTCGTCCTCCTCCTAATGTTTTGGGGTTCCCAGCTCTCCGCGGGGGTTTTCGTTCTAGGGCTATAGTTTCAGGACGTGGATGGAAAGCCTGGGCTCTCTGCTGGGGGCTCGGCTTTCACCCAAACCTGCTGCTAGCTACAAGCATACATTCGCTGAGATTCCCTTCGGGGCTATTTATGTCTTACTCGCCCAGTGATGGAAACGACTTACAAAAATGGCCAACTTGGTGCTGGTACAGCGCCTTTTCTTTTTCGTTGACCATGGTGAATTCAAAAGGTACAGAAAATTCGAAGGGCAATCCGCCGATTCATCTCCGTGTCGGAACGGTTCCGATACCGTCTCACTGGATACTGGGACAGCGCCTCTTCTTTTTCCTTGACCATGGTGATCTCAAAAATGAACAAAAAATTTGAAGGGCAATCTGCCACTGCACATGTGGGTCGGAATGGTTCCGACACTGCCCAACTTGGTACTAGTACAGAGCCTGTTCTTTTTTGCTGACCATGGTGAATTAAAAAAATATACAGAAAATTTGAAGGGCAATCTGCTGCTGTACCTGTGTGTTGGAACGGTTCCGACACTGTCTCACTGGGTGCTGGAATGGCGGCTATTAATTTTTCGTTGACCGTAGTGACCTCAAAAATAAACGGAAAATTCAAAAGCCAATCCACTGCTGCACCTGCGTGTCGGAAGGGTTCTGATACTGGCAAACTTGGTACTGGGACAGACTGGGGACAGTGGCTCTTCTTTTTCGTTGATCATGGTGAATTAAAAAATTTATATGGTGCGGGTCACCTAGCTACCGCACCTTGGTGTCTGAAATTTTGCGACCTCAACATTTACCCAATTTCTTATCCCTCTGACAAATGTGCTCAGTTTCAAGACAGAAGAAGAACTGTAAGACGGATTTTCATTTACTTCAAAACTGAGGGAGCAAAAATAAAAGTGTCCAGGAATTTGGCCACATGCGTGTATTATATTCAAAAAAGCACCGTTAGAGCTGTAAGTAGGCGCAAAATGATGACAGACAAGCTACAGAGTTCTACTGGTCGAAATGCCGTCCAAGAGTCTCAGAAACACGACGGTGAGATTTTTATGTAGTAGAGCTGAATGCCCGAACTAACCGCTGAGCCTCTTTGGGACCCAAGTTGCTACGGTATGGCATCCATCCACCGAATCATGCGGTGCTCCCACTTCTTGTGCGTGGGACGGAGGCGAGTGCAGCCGGCATGTTCGCTTTGAGGCCTTCAAAAGTATAATCACAATGATCACGAAGATACTTCTTGATGCGCCCCAAAAGAACTCGATGAAGTTCAGCTCGCAGTGGTATTTGGGGCAGAATATCACCGGATGCCCTGCGTCTTCGATTGTTTCAGCAATCATTGACCGCTGCTCCAGAAAATCTGCCTGCATTTCAAGGACTCGCACAGCACAGCAGTCTCGGGGGGCAGCATGGATGCCTTTTTTGCACTCCTTGACAAATTTACCGGTGGCCCACAAATGCTCCTGGAGTACAGAAAAGTCACATGGTACGCGTCAGCACGGAGCAAATTCTCCCTTTGGGCTGAATTCTGCGCATGCGAAGCTCGGTGAGGGTCTATGGTACAATCAGAAGTAGCGCTCAAATCCCTTCCAAGGTACACTTAAATCAAAAAAAAAAAAATCGAGCCAATTGGCCACTAAATTTTGATTGCGGCAGCTAGGTGACCCGCACCATAGAAAATTCGAAGTCTGCTGCACCTGTGTGTCGGAACGGTTCCGACTCTGGCCGACTTGGTACTGGTACAGAGCCTTTCCTTTTACGCTGACTGTGGTGAAGTCACAAATATACAGAAAATTCCAAGGGCAATCTGCTGCTGCACCTGTGTGTCGGAACGGTTCCGACACCGTCTCACTGGGTGAAGTAAGCACAAGCACTGTAAGAGAGCGCACGTTCCTCGAGGCCGAAGCCTTGGTCAGATACATGACGGAATTCAAGCCGCACATGGTGGACGTGGGCAGCAAAACTCCACACTCGCTCCAGGCCCACAAACACGATTCCACAAACATATCAATACCCATTCCACTTCTGAACAAAGAGGAAGCAAAATACACCCCAATATAGAAATATTGCACAACTCGGTTCGCTGGTGGTTAATTTTGTTGTTCGCCTCCCTGAGGACTAGCTTCAGACCCACAAACATGATTCCACAGAAAAATCCATACCCATTCCACTTCTGAACAAACAGGAAGCAAAATACTTCCAATATAGAAATATTGCACAACTCGGTTTACTGGTGGTTAATTTTCCATGGATTTTTCTTTTTTTGTGAACAGCGAACATAGTCGCCCCAAAAAGTTGATAGGCAGTTTCAGTTGGTCGACTAGACATAAAATATCGAATTCTTGGTACAAAATACTATCACAGTTGGTGCAGATAACAAAATGGGCCCGTGGGAAATGGATGATGGCTCATCCATGGATTTGATTGATGGCTGATGGATCATCCACGGATCATCCAAGTTGGGCCCTAAATTTTTGTGTTCCCTCCCTGAGGCCTCGCTTCAGGCCCATGAACATGATCCCACAGAAAAATCCGTACCCACTGCACTTCTGAACGATCAGGAAGCAAAATACTGTTGCGTTTCGACCAAAGGTTCACGGGGTGTCACCCGTCACCTCGATTGTTCACTGAACAAATTGTTCATTCCTCGGCAATCATGGGAAAAATTACCATAAATGGCAGTCCGGCAGATGCCGGAGCGAAATTTTTGGCATTTTTTGGCCTATTTGGGCCCAAAAAACCGCAATGTCACTGTCACCCAGTGCAAAATTGTTCAGTTCACAGGTCAATGTCACCCGTCACCTGAACCTTTGGTCGAAACGCGACAGTACTTTCAAGTACAGAGTTGAAACCCGGATGCGAAAAAGACCCAGAAGCGAAAAATATCTCTCATCATGTTTTGATAGGTCGAAAAAGATCCAGGTGAATCGCAGAAAACTCGCTACGTCAATTTCAAGAATGCAGTCTGGTATAAAGCATTTTACGAGCTCTTGGAATCGATCACCACGATTTCCAAGACCGGTGCTTGGACGAAATGTGGTGATGGCCAAACGAGATGTATGTGTCCGATGATTCTGATTTTGGCTTGCGGCTACGAGGCCTACATTGTGTTGATTCCACAAACATTGCCTCACGGATTTAGGTGTGTGATGGCCCTCATTCGTGGCCTAAAGGGCAATTATCCCGGCCCGATCTGCATGATCAAGCGAGAGGAACAATCAGATACCACGAACATCGCACCTTTACGCACAAGCCACGGAACAAGGGAAATAGTTGAGCGCGGACGTAAACTCAAGGCTACCAACAAAATATAACCTTAACTTGCAGTTGAAAACATTCAACCAGAGCCACTGGTAGAGAATACCACGAATAGATACTTCTCAAACACTTTATAAAATCATTGGGTTTTTTGTTTCCTTTTTGGGATTGAACCTTGGAGGTGCACACTGTAAATCCGATTATTTCACACGCTGGACCTCGCCGTTTTTCCCCCAGAATGCATTCAAATATTCTTCTAGATTTAGATGATGGTGGTTGGATTCGATTACCGAGATCAGATGGACAGGAACATGACCGGGTCATTCAGGTTTTAGGAATCTGTATAAAGTACTTCTGGTATTCCGGGACTGTTGCCAGCTTTCTCCGTAGAATCCAAGCAGCATATCCGGAGCCAAACGGGTCTTCCTCGCTGGGGCGCCGTCCTGCAGCCGCATCCCTGATGACTTGCAGATCCGGCTCTGTCATATTGGTACGGAGGCCGAGTCTGTTGGCCTTGTCGGCACGAATGTGATTGTTCATGAACCTGAGACACGTCAAGAAAAACAATAATTATTCAGGAAGACGAAAGAGTCTCACTCGATCACGGTATCAAGCTTCTGTGGTCTCATCTCAACTTTTCCCGTGAGAGCGTTGTGAGATTCGAATTGGGGCCGTGTGCGCACAAGATTGGGGATGATTGGATCGACGATGAGTGGTGCCATATTGAGCAGGTTGTTGCCCTTGGACATCTGGAGGACTCCCACGCAAACGTTGTGTTCGCCGATTTCGTCCAGTCCTTCTCTGATTGGCTTCCAAACCTCCATCCCCCCGAGCAAAAGTTCGTCCGGCAGAGACATAAACCCGTTCACCTGTACCATGCCCGGCAAAGGCGTACGCACGGGCCGCCCATCGAAGACGTCGAGAAGATCGTCGGATTCCACGGGCTCCACGGCGATGTCGACGCGCAAGATGAAGGGCTTGCGGGGTTGCGGATTGTCGAGGAGGTCGCATGCCAGGACCGCGCAGGTCTGTAGTTGCATCTCCAGGAATTTGCTAGCTGAGAAAATTTGGAGGATTTTGTTGACGCGCAACGTGGACTCCTCCGTCCTGCTGCATGCGGTTTTGTGCAGTTGCCTGGAAATCAAGGATGTTAAACGACAGTACACTCGGGATATACCAGAATCGCAGACCAATCCTTAGTTTGGCACTGCGGGCATAATTGTTATTCCAACCGAATACGATGAAGTCCAATGGAAGGAAAACACACCTCCTTAGAACAGTAGGAGACCACCTTGCACTGCAAGAAACAGAAAAAGAGGGTTCGACAACCCTGATCACTTACTCACTGGGGACGCACTCTAGCACAGCGGTGAAGTGGACCGTCTCCAAAGCAGAGAGCACAGAGTCCCTTGGTTTGACCTCGCACCTCGCGTATCTGTTTGCGAGACGTACCGAAAGACTTGTGGTACGCCTCCATCTGTGTATGACCCTCCTGTGTCAAGACCATCCCATTCCAGTTGACGATATTTGTTGAGCTCATCGCAGTATCTAGGATGATGGGGTTGTCAAGGTACTTAACACCAATCATGCTCACGTGATCGTTTGATCCGTGCCTTCGGCTTAGTGCAGACCCATCAAATCACCTCGGTAAACAACAACAAGATTCGGCTACGCTTCGCCCCGGCGCCCGGCGAGAAATCGTTCCCGCTGTTTTAAGTAGTTCCTTTACGGTCGACTGGTGAAGGCAAGTTGTATTCGCTTAGGGGCTCCCCAGTCGATGCTTCAAATGGCCGAAATTCCACGGTCCTAGTACAGAGTTGAAACCCGGATGCCCGGATGCGAGGAGGACCCGGGGGCGAGGGATGTGGGATTGTAGGCTCGATTTTGGGGTGGGTAACCCGATTCTTTTTTGTGGGAGCCTTATAGAGATTATGAACAATCCTACCAAAGCAAAAAGGCCCATACCAATCGTCGGCTAGCACAGAAAATTGCAACATGCCAAAAACAGAAATTTGTGGCTGTGCCAGGAGTCCTGAGGAGAGAATTATTGTTGTGAGCACCCCATATATTCTACAGACCCAAAATCGTGTGTGGGAGGCCTTCAGCAGTTCCTCTCCCTCCTCATAGTCGCAGCTTGTCCTAAGGTTACAATCAACCCCTGTGCATGACTCCATTTTTCGGATCGAGGCCCTCCACCAAAATGAGTGACAAAAATAACGGGCTCATGTTCTGCAACTACCCATTGTAAAAATCTGAAAATATTTGTGGACACACTACGAGGCGATTGTATCATATCCGTCTGTTTCGTTTTACAGGAAGGAGGAACAGATGTGAGAGGTGCGCAAAGAAGAAGGCAAGTGAAGTGGCAGATCCAAACCAACTGTCACTGAGTGGGTTGTAGACCTGTTAACATCATTCTGTACGTCTGCAAATAGAATATCCACACGGCCTTGACAAACGCTCAAAATCACGATAATACAACGATCACCTGTGCACAATAACCCACGGATGCCAGGTAGATTGAAAGCCTCAATGCCAATCACCTTTATCTGTGTACTGATCCAGATATTGGGTAAACGGTCCCGCTGATATTTTTCCTGGATTCGCATCGGAAAACTGTGTAAGATTCATACCAGGGTCATATGAATCAGCGCAGGGGTTGGGGAGCTACAAGAAAGCTTGACCGGAACGCGGTCTGTTCCTGACAGGAAGTCAGATCACGGAAGACCGGATCGTTGATGCGTGATGGCTGGAACCTCACGTGTGTTTGACCCAAATGGGATCGCGCAGGCCCGGATCGGTTATTTGAGCTGACCAGATGGTCATCTTATCGAGGCGGATATATTATTGTCATTTGGCATCAAGGATAAATTGGTTTATCGAAAGGTAATTATTCAGTGACCAGAGAGCCATGCCCTGGACCGGATTGCAATCCATTTTGACCTAAACTAACGAAGAATGGTGATCGTCAAACTCGATCAAGATCCGGTCCCCAAAATAGCCGTCTGGTCCACACGATAGCCGTCCGGTCACCTTTTCTCCCTGCACATCCTGGGCTGCATACTTTGATCAGCCGTTGTATATCTGATTTCTATGGCATCCCTACTGGCCCAGAAAAAATCTCCTCTTCATGTTTTGAGGGTAACTTCTTCATTTATTCCAACAAGAGAACAATAATGTAATATCATGTACAACCCGAATCTAACCAGCTTAGAAGCCCAACAATCTCATTCAATGGACCCAAATCCATGACTTGAATCATCGTCTGTACGGACCGGCTGTCTGCGCCAAACAGATAAATAAAATTCCGCCTAAGTTTACCCTGATTGTGTTCATTATGTTAATCTCTCAGCCCAATTTGATCCAGCATATTTATTCATTTAGCCAGTCCATGAGACACATCAAATTTTAGGAATTCTATGTACAATATAGATGAATGAAGCATGGGTATAAAGCTGAGTTTGCAATTGAGAGAACGAAAATAGGAAATGGCGGCTGACTAAATTAGAAGTTCAGATCCAAAGTGATCTAAAATAGACGAGCGAATCAGCTTTGAACTCGTGAGGGAAATGGCAAATCAACCTGATCAATTTCAGCGTCAATCTTCGGGGCGAGGCTGTCACTCGCAAACTGCTGAAGTTCTTCAAAGCCTTTGTCCCTACACGTGTAACATCCCGCCAACGATTTCGCGGCATCCTTCATCAAAGCTGGGTCATCCACTCGAGCCAAAGAGCGCGCTTTGAACCCTGCGAGCGGCCTTCAGATATAACACGAATCCCGCACTGATCCGGCGGGATCGCTGCATCAGGAAAACACAAAGTTGCCGCATAGCTCCAGATAGCACCACATAGAGGCCATAGTGGCCATAGCAGATGGGACAACTTTATAGAAAGGTGGGAGGGGGGGGGGGGTCAAATCTATAGACACCCATAGACCCCCATAGTTCTCATGTTGTCTATCATAGTAGCCATATTAGCCATAGCCGTAGGGCTCATAGCACCCATATTTCAGCCAAAAAGCAAAAGTTTTTTTTTCACCCTACCGTATTACGTCGGGCCCTCCGTCGGGCTCTTACAGATGGCGGGGCCAATCTGACCCAGCACTCGATATCTGGAATGATGACCAGCGTGGACGTTTAGAATGGACGCTATAGACTCTTAGTTCTTAACGCATATTGTGGTTCGGGCCGTGTTGCCGCTAATAGGGTGATTTTGTGGTGATTGGAAAGAATTCAACATATCGAATGAAATTGTGGATTTCCCCACTACGAATGCCTGGAATGATAGTCGGCGCGGAATGAACTGATGAGTAGGCCAAAGTAGGGCCGCCCAGGGCCCCCTTGCTTCTAGCACGGTGATTGGAATGAATTAAGTGAGTCATCCGTAATATCATCATTGATCAATCCGTAGAGTCACTAACTTCGGACAGGTAAGTCGGCCTTTTGGCACCCCGTAGCGTAGCACGGGCCAACTGCTAGTGAGCGAATTGAAGACATTTGGATATGCAACCTCCCTTCCAAAAAAGGAAATTCCCAAGTTATAAGCCATTTTTCTTCACTTTTTTTTACAGTAACGAGAGCGAAGGTTATCGTCGGCGAACTTTTTCTCGTCCACTCCACTGAATTTTGCACCATCATTTGCCGAATTAAATCAGGTGAGAAAAAGTGGGCGGAAATACTAAAGGAAAACGGAGAGCGGCGAATTTGTAGCTCGCATGTGATCATCGCTTCCATCCAAAAGATGGAAGCCAAGACAGATTCCTGAACCTATCGGTATGAAGGCCTGATCGGGTAAGCTAGCAAAATTTGATAGAATCTTGTCTTATGTAGTAAATGTACTTTTCTCACATGATTCGTCCCGTCGGCTAGTAAATTGTTTTTAGCTTCGGCGTTTTAGATCGTGGTGCCTGATCAATCAACTTATTAACTGTCCTTACATCTATTTACTGACTACTGGGACATCTTATACTTACCGTATTCTGTAAGGTAGTTCAATCCGAGTCGTTTAATCCACGGCTGAAATTGAGACTCATCCATATTCTATCACAGCGGTCTTCATTGTGGAGGGGAGTGCTACAGCGTTCCTGCTTGAAACCGAGATTTTTTGGAAGAAATCTCATTACGTAGTTGGATAAAAGAAAAACTCGGTATTTCAGTGACTGCAGACTTTCAATACGAATTCAACGCATCTACTCCCGAGGCAATCCGATCAGAATTGAGCCCGTGGCGCCGGTTCTGCTAGAAACCGTTGAAAGAAAATAAAAATAAAAATAAAAAAAACCCCGTCTGCGCCCCAAGTTCTGGAAAGAGCTGTAAGCCTTTTGAAACTCTGCGGTAGCGTCTCTGCAGCCCCGGAATTTCTCGTCATTGCCGTCATTTTGCTCTATTCAGATTCCTCGCAGACGCAATATTGACTTCTCCAGTGGGCAATCAATGCTTTTCATTGCCAAACGCGTGACTCTATTGCCCGCACTATAGTCCATTCCATTTTCAAAAGCATGACTGTATTGCCCTCACTGCAATCCATTGGATTTTCCATTACATTTTCAAACACATGACTGTATTCCGTTGGATTTTCAAACAATTTCATTTCCAGCGCGCTCACTGAGCTGTTTTTTTTTGGCCCGCTCACCAGCAATCGGTAGCCCTGGTCATTGCCGTAATTTGGCTTTATTCAGATTCCCTGTGGACGCAATATTGACCTTTCCAGAGGCCCATCAGTGCTTTTCATTGCCAAACGCGTGACAGTATTGACTGCAATCCATTACGTTTTCAAACGCGTGACCGTATTGCCCTCAATGCAAGCCAATGGATTTTCGAACAATTTCAGCACCCGCGCTCTCACCTCGATGAACTTTGGGAATACTACAACCTTCCCCGCGAAGATTTTGGCGGTTGTGATCCCGTTCAGTGGTGGTTTGCGCGTAAAGCCCAGCTTCCTAATCTCGTCTGTCTCGCTCGTGATATTCTCATAATTACCGATATGTTTCCATTTATGACTGGTGGAATTCGTACTAATTCTATGTAGGATCTGCGGTTACTGTGGAGCGCATTTTTTCGGATGGCCATGTACCTGCCAACAACAGCTCGAATAAGTATGATTGAAGTCAAAAACAAATGTTAGTGCGTGTTCGACATTGCGGACCCGTTAGTTCAACCTCCCCATGTCCGTCTTCATTGCCTCCGCACCCCCTTGCTCCACCGGCGCCTTCCGTTCCATGGTGCGGTGCCGCCACGTGTCGTTGTGGGAGGTAATGCCGAAGATTAGGTTAAGAGGGGGTGTCGGTATACCTTGAAACCTATACCATACTTTCAGAATAATCCATGCGCAACTAGTGATAGAAAAGAAAACACCAAAAATATAGTTTCCTTCTCTATCTGGTGTAAGAGGCCTGGTTTCTGTTCGACATCTCCTAGTATGGTGAGTGCTTGTCTAAACGGGCTGAATTTTTGGGAGGGAATACCTAGATACCTCGTATATTAAGCAGATCCCTCGTATCACATTGTACCTGTTTGTGCCGCCGAAATTACCCCATTCATTGTCTCATCTGACCCTCTCTATCAGTAACTAGCTCAGACGCCCAGGCGCTTGGTTAAATTCAAGGTCGCCGATCAAGCCCTCAAGCTCCGCTCAAAAGGCAAGCAATGTGTTGCCCCGCTTCTTCTGCTCCGCCCCCATCATCTCTGCCTTCTGAATTCTACATCGCCGGTGTCTGGTCCTCAATTTTCTCGTGTGCTATGCGATATATTCAAGGTCAAACAATGCACCAAGCCTCGCTGCAGTTACGCCCTGGATCTCCAAAATTCTGCAAGACCTCAAACGCGCCACCGTGCCCATGTCCTGGGTCACGAAACTCCGCAACGCCTGAAGCATCGCGCTTGAACCCCACTCAATCCTCCACCATCAAACACATCCGAACCGCGGAAACGTTCATGTCCCGGAGGCTTCGACGAACCCACGTCAACTTGAGTATCGCCTGTGAACCCCAATCAAGACGGTTTGAAGTCCATTACCGGCTTTCTCAAGACCTCAAACTCGATATCTGTTCTGCTATTCAACTTCACCGTCATTTCCCACGTCTTTCCCTGCCGCCCCCAGTCAACTCGAGCTTTGAATATCAATCAGGTCCAGCATGTAGGACGCATTGTGTCGCGACATGGTGAGTAACGCCGACTCTCAGTCGTCATACCGGTCGCAAACATCACTATTTTTGTGATTAGGTACCGGCCTACCTCTTCTATGATCGCTGGAAGCCCTCGGAAGACGGAAAAAGGTGAGCTTTTCATTGGATTTTCAGTAACCAATTTCTGCACATCATCCAGTGACTCCGGTCATGGTTCGTGTATTCAACCTCAACGCTCGACGTCGAATTCACGCAGAGACGGGTGCCAGATTCTCGGTCTTCATCTTGCACTGCTTCGCATGGACCGGCTTCTCAGCGATACTTCCGCGTCGACTCCCGCATTCTGGCTCTCCCTGTGAGTCTGCTCGAATTGGGATGCTCTAGGCTTACATCCATGTCCTTAAGCTGTTCAGATGTCTGCGAGTCCAGCATACTCTCAAGGTGCGAATGGTTCTGTCACACACCATCCATATATCTGATGTTTCCACTTCCGCTACATTCAATTTAAGTTTCCTATTGACGCAAGCACAACCCATGCCATCATTTTCCCACTCACATCCCGACAACATACAACCATCTACCCGCACCGTTGTGGTACACTAGGTTGTAGATAAATTCGCATTTGATTTTTTCGTGCTCCTGAAAGGAACCCTACGCGTTTCCGGTATGTTTTTGCTCATCCTGACCTTTTTTGATTCCGCATTCGCTTTTCCTTTGACCCAGCACTTTATGATCCTTCAAATTCAATTTTCTGGCTCGTGTGAGCGGCCCACATCCACGGCATCGACCTTTTTTCACTCGCTCGACGAGAGAGATGCTACGCCTGGATGAGTCTTTTATCAAAATATTTTCTTTCAACACTGCCCCCTAGCCTGCAAGGTGTGCCACGTTGATATCGCCTCGACGTCAAATTCAACTCCCCATGGTCCAACAAGCACCGTGTCGCCTCCAGAGGCGTCTCCGAGACGCTTCTGATGTATCCTGGATTGTATTTTTGCACGGTATATATCATGTTACTGACATACTTCTATAAAGTTTCGGTCTTGCCGTGTTCACGCCCTCAACTCTCTGCTCTCTCGCAATGCCATTTGAGTAGGTCTTCGAGGCGTCCAATCACCGCCAATGTTTCGCATGACGTTTTCGACTTCTGGCCCGCCGCCTGGGAGGAACGAGATGCATTGTTTGTGCTTCGCTCCACATTCGTTACTCTGCTACATGAATACTAACCTGTTCTTTACAGTCTCGATTTGTCCATGTACCATGGAATGCCTGCATTCATGCCTACACCCCTGCTGCATTTTTCATTTCATTTCATTTTTGGAACCCCCTGCGAGTGAGTCACTCTCTTTATAAAATTAAGCCCTGTCCGTCTGAAGCCTTTATCCCCATAAGGTTATATTACGAGCTTCAAGCTCCATCATCTTCGGCACGCTGCGGCCAACACCAACAATCCAATCAGCGGTTCGGCTCCGGCACATCGCCTTACTCGACCCCAGTACGATGCCCTTACGATCGGAAGTTCATCAATTTTTGGGGTGAGTAGCTAGGTAGGCCGAGGTTTTGTTTTCTCCCTCTTCATAAGATCTGTCCGTCCGTCAGAAGATTTTTAAGCTCCGCTGAGTCTCCGCTGATTGCCGTACACCGCGGCAGCTGCCCATCGGGGTTCCAGAGTGTGCTTTCTCGCGAGCCCACGGGCAATCAATCATTCGGCATTGTCGGCACGTGACGTCACCCGTGACAGACACTGCGTGGCGCTAACATTGACAGATGGCTCCCACCACATCGAAACAAAGGCGCCGCGCGCGCCTATAAAAATGTACACAATGCCAAACCAATGCCACCACCTAAACGCTCATTTAAGCGCCGGTTTTTTATGAAGAGGGAATATTATTGGCGCCGGTTTGGCGCTTGAATGTCAGCTTCCGAGACGCTTTAACCGGCGCCAATGGCTTACTCGCTATTTCATCAATCCTGACCAGGGAGAAAAGTCTGTAGAATACAGATTGCAATACACCGCCAGTGGTTTATCACAAACCTCAATTTTATCATATCTGACAAAAGGCTTCGCAGGCAGGTGTAATTTTATTAGAATTTTGCTATAAAATTTTCATGAATTTCATGAGGCTTTCGACCCTACCTTACTGGCATCGCCCAACACAAAAAATAATCCCAGACGATATATGGTGTTCAACACCTAGCTGCTACTAAGTACTTTCATCCTGGAAATTTTGTGTCCTCAGTTTTACTATCCCTCTAGCAAAACTTCAGAGGGATTTCAATTTAAATCAAGACTGGGTGAGCTGAAAAGATATTTCTGGGTGGATTTGGCCACATATGGTTGACATGCGGGTGAAAAAAATGAAAAAAGTGGGCATGTCAGTTTTTTTTCTCCACCCCTAATTTTGGTGGCTGGTGATGTGCGCATAGCAAAATTTAAAACTATTACGACCATTTTGGCTATCTAAGCTTGCTTACCAGATCT
Source organism: Mycena olivaceomarginata (assembly GCA_029378375.1). NCBI lineage: Eukaryota > Fungi > Basidiomycota > Agaricomycetes > Agaricales > Mycenaceae > Mycena > Mycena olivaceomarginata. Next base: position 78,287 of record JARKIC010001629.1, on the reverse strand, counting down.
AAGGGGAAAGTACTTTGGAATTTGCTTTGGCCTTGGGATTAGGAGACACCTGCTTGCGCCATAGAATATTTTGCACTGATTCGAGATCTCTTCAAGATGTGTGCCCTGAGAGGATCGTGTTTGCTTTCAAAATATTCTACAGTAGTGTTGAGCGTCGAATCCTGCAAGAAGTCAAGCAAGCTAACAAACACTCAAAATGACGACATTGCACTGCACATATCCCTCAGTCATGTCTCTCCGTTCGTCCTATTATCTGTTTTCTCATGCAAACAGCTGTAAATCCAGGGTTTTTACATTTTTGAATTTCTGTGATCAATCAAGGGGGAGGGGGACCGCGGAGCGGTCCCCCGAGCGCTTGTAAGTTTTCAAAAATCGCACCTGTGCGCTCGATGCGAGGGAACTAATGGCATTGATGTCCTCCGATCGAGCCGCTGTACGGTAAGATGCGTGTTTTCCAGCGTTACTTTTCATTTTTTCTCACCGTTATTCGTTTATGGATCAGTGCTCAGCTCTCTTTCAATAAGCTGCGGCTGACTAATGGGGCGGGCTCTTGCATTGGACTGACCTTTTTGACACCAAAGTATGTGTATGGAGACACATTGTATCAATAAATTGATTTAATGAATACGCCTTCGCTGTACTTCCGTTCTGCCCAAATATATACAGATCTCACGGGTTAATTTTCTGTCCACCTCAAACAACCGAAATCGTTGTTATCGTCTATTCAGGAGGTGGCAAGTATGGGACGGGTCTGTATTCAGTGTTCAGTAATTTCTCAAGAATGAATGATTGGTTATTTTGGACCTGCTGCAGGATCCGCACTTATGCCGAAGCGTAGCGAAGGCATGTCTTGTGCATTTTAAAGAACGTTACTGAGCCAGAATTACGGACTTTTCTGTGATTGAGTCGCAATCCCACTGGAAGTGATCTTTTCATGGAAATAGTGGAATTCGACATAACGTCTTGAATTCTCAACCAAATATGAACCTAAAACAGCGATGTCCATCATTTTAAACGTCTCATTTAGGATACCTGCTCAAATAGTTCAGAAGTACGCGTAGAAAACATCAATTAGAGCGCATCGCGTCGTACAAAACTGAAGATCAAAGCGGACGAGTGGCAGCATGGTTCCAGGGTCGCTGCATAATTCTGTCAAGAACATTATGGAGAATGTCGCATGCTCCACTGCGAAATGAAGACTCAGGGTCGCAGGAGTAGGGCCACATAATTGAGGCTGCCTAGGGTGGCGACCGCCGACGGCCACATCGACAGGGACCTTGGCTGGTGGCGATCGATGCGGGGAGTACCGAGAAGGCGAGCTGAAAGGAGGCGATTTGCGCCTGGCGAAACAAACGAAATGAAGACTGAGGGTCGCAAGAGTAGGGCCACGTAATTAAGGCTGCCTAGGGTGGCGACCGCCGACGGCCACATCGACGGGGACCTTGTGGCTGGAGGTGATCGATGCGGGGAGTACTGAGGAGGCGAGCTGAAAGGAGGCGATTTGCGCCTGGCGAAACAAACGAAATGAAGACTGAGGGTCGCAAGAGTAGGGCCACGTAATTGAGGCTGCCTAGGGTGGCGACCGCCGACGGCCACATCGACGGGGACCTTGTGGCTGGAGGTGATCGATGCGGGGAGTACTGAGGAGGCGAGCTGAAAGGAGGCGATTTGCGCCTGGCGAAACAAAAGGAGATCTCCGTCAATGTAGGAGCTCCAAAAGCTGACTTTGATCGGCCTTGGTCTCCCGTAATACGGCCGTAAACGGCCTCGCGGTAGATCCCCTACGGCCACGTATGTTAAGAATAAAGGTGGTACGCAGATGGAGTAATGAGCGTGGGGAAGGAGCGTGGAAGGCGCGGATGTGCGCTGTGGTACCGTCGATGCGCGGGAAGCTAGAGACAATTATTAGATCTTCACTCAGCCTTGGATGTAGGCAGAATGTATTGGATGTACCTAGAGACAATTATTAATGTGTGTAAAGTAAGCAAAGGAATGCAGTAATTATAAGTAAGGACGTACGCTCTTCACTCAGCCTTGGATGTAGGCAGAATGAAGAGCGCCGTCGTACGTGGCACTGTATGTAAAGACCGTGCATTCCAGCTGTCGCGCGTAGCGTATGCGCGACGTTACCTTCGTGCGTACTTGCTCCAATTATTTCCGCTAACAATGTACAGGTACGGTCAATCGACCCTAGCTGGCGTACGGTACGTAACCGTAGGCTTACGGTCACGGTGAAGAGCCCTATACAGCTGTGGTCGTGAATGGCCAAGGAGTCGAAGAGTTTGGGCCCGCACTGGGAAAGTGCGCGAACAACAGCAGGCATGGTTAATGGGAGGGGTAGGAGGGGTAAGTGAACAGTCTTTCGAGCTCTCACCCTTATATTCGACCTTAGACAATGGCTAGCCACCGCTTGAAATTTTTCTGCCATCTATCGGCTAATTTGTGGCCTCAATACCAATGGTATGTAGTCTTACCACTTTGGGTGTTTCGCCGGCAGTCAGTGCTAATATAACTTCCGGCTCAACGCTATTTTCTGGCCCCAATAACAATGGCGTGTTGTCTTTCCATTTTGGGTGTTTCCCCGGCAGTGTTTATTCTTGGCTCAACCGAACAGTGGGCCACTCGACGCCACATTTGGAATCGGTGGCATGCATTGTTCAGTGGCTCATTTAAACATCAGTTTTTTTTTACCGGCCCTGGTTCCTCCCCACATTCACCATGCCTGCTGCTCGCTGCGGCTCGCACGACTAGTCAATCCCTCCCCCATCCTTTGGCGGCGTTCATCCCAGCCTCCACGATGTTGAGCCGCACTGCCAGAAATCTAACGGACAACACATCGCCGTTGCCACCCTCCTATACATCCCCAGGGCCCATGGACGGCGAGGGCTGTGAACATGTGTGGGCCCACCTACAGGCGAGGAAGATGCACTGCGAGTTAGAAATGAAGGCTCTCAGGTCTCACGCTGGTGCATACCATGTTTAGACCTTTCGCTATCTGGTGGCATTTATTGACTTATTCTATAGTGAACAGTTGCGCATTTACGAATCCGGGACCTCTTGAGGCGTACTACGCTGCAGCGGAAGCCTTCCACCATGATCTCCAGCAGGAGTTCATCTCTGACGACACCGCCGACGCTACTTTGGCTACGAAGCATACACTCCTCACAAGAGACTCCTCAGCCTCCACGAGGAGGATCGGGCGCGACTCCTTGGTCGACCCACGCGCACCCTTGTTGTTTGGAGTCCTTTCCTCCAAGCTGATGCACGCCGCTCGGTCTTTGACGTCAAGTGTGCATATCCCTCCGTCTTTTGTCTTGATTTTGTTTTTTTTGACTTGCAACCCGATCCAGTGCGAGAGTGCCTTGCCCAGTACCTCGATGTCGACCCCACCGCTTTGCCACCGACATTACACCACACCGAGGCGGAAGTCCAGCTGCATAACAAGTGGACCGCAGATCCTTGCGGCAACACGTGTGTAGCACTTTATTGTACGCGTACGTCTCCATTTTTTTTCTTGATATTCCTTATCCTGATAATTTTTTGTAGACACAATGTGGGTCGAGCAGCTCGAGGCCTTGGAGGCTGAGGCTCAGACTCAGACACGTCAGAGAGCACTGCCGTCCCCGATTTCAACTGGCACATTTTATGGCACAGTGGACGGTGTTAGGTTTTAATGTACTTTTATTCTACAAAATCAATTTCTTTGCACCGTGAAAACCTTTGTCTGGGAAGCCTGAACGCCCATGGTTTTTCTCTGTGTTTTATCGGGCGCCAAAGAGGTTGAGTCGGCATGATGATCTAATACATCACTTGCCTCTTGCCTCCGCCTATCACTCGTATCTGTTGCTTTCGCTCTGCAGCTCGTTCGCGTGTCCGGACCCAATGGGATACAACAAGGTGACAAAGGCCCAGAAGAAGAAAGTGTTTGAGAAGAGCACTGGGACAACCACCCTTGTAGACGGTCCTCAAAATTCACATTACCTGAAGAAGGCCAAGAAAGGGGAGGAACCGGTCGTGTTCCTATCGAACAACCGGACACTAATTCAGCGGGTGGTCCCTACCACATTGGTCCGCGAATTCCCCGTATTCTCGCCAGTCCCCTCTCGCTCAGACGATCTCGACGCATACGACTTCGATGACGACAATGCCTTCACCACGCCGTCCTCCCCGCAGAAGGGTGGCACAGAGTCTCCTAGCAAAAATCGTCACCGTGCCACTCATGCTGGTCAATGGGAATCTTGGCAACTTCAAGTTATTCCTGCTCTGGTGCCGGTATTTGTCCAGCTCTGGCACCGGACCCGGAGATTGCGCGAGGCTGACGCACTATCTGCGCCTAGCAAACCTGCCTGTGATTGCAGGTCTTCCATCCTGTGCAAGGTCTCCGTTGTAAGATTCACAGGTAAGCACCCAGTATCCGGAAAATCACGACGAATCGCTGATGCTGGAGCAGCTATCTCAGATCTGGAAATTCATATTTGCGAGTGTGCGCCAGCTGCAGTACAACTGCTAAGGGCTGGTTTGTTTCCTTCGGCTCCATGGCGTCCCAGCCTGGCTGTCGATCTACGTGTGCTCGAGTTTGCTAGAAACCTCTTTGGTCGAATATCTCCCAATAACACCACTTGGACCGCTACTATGGAGAGTTTCCTACGAGACCTGGGCTTTACCTTGGACCGTGAGGTGCGAGATCCATTCATTAAGATGGCTTGCACTCATCCTGAATACTTATCAGGGTGCATTGCGTCGACTGTTTGGTAGTGCACTCGAGTGGTACACCCACCTTCGAAATCAAGTCAATCACGACTTCGACGCCCATCTAGAGCGCGCGCGTCTCTCGTACCTGGAAGGTCAGACTGACTCGACATCGACCTCGACTCACTGGGCACGTCCCAGTCAGACTCAGATGCGGGATGCGTCCACATCACCACTGACCACACCGACATCCCCATCGACTCCTCGTGCACGGTCTGCGTCCCCAACTCCGGCGCCACGAGGAGCAGGGAAGAAACGAGCACGAGAATCAACACCCAAAGTGGAAAATCCCTTCAAAGAGCCACCGCCACGGACTCGTCCCAGCGAATATCTGCGACGCCGTTGCCCCGCATGCTTTGGGGGACTTGTACATGAGATGGGTCTGTGAAGTGAGTTCTGGTTCTTCTGGTTCTTCGACTGTGACTATCTCGAGCTCGAGCTCATGTACCACTCAGGATGGATTTCAATTGCTGCCTTGACGCATGCTTCACACAAAAAAGAAATGCCGGTCCTACTACAGACCCAGTGAAGCTTCATCCAGACACGCACTTCCTTCCAGAACATCTGGGCTCAAAAATGGAGGAATATGTCGACAGTGTACGCGACACCAAGCCCGGTGGCAATGCCAAAAAGCAGCGCAAGGCCACCGTGGAGGAGATCGACGATGACATTAACGTCGAAGTCGGCATCCGCCACACCCCTAGAGAGGCCAACTCCTGTGACGACCCCTGCCGCGGCATCGACCTGTCCACCCTGTGCTTGTCAAAGTAGTCCCACGGAGTCCGAATTGTCGGGGTAATGGATATGTGGTTGGAATAGTTATCCGTACCTACCGGGGATATAGAGACCCAGGGACAATAGTGTACAAATGAATTCGACGGGGAGGACTGAACTGGGCCCCTCGCACAGTTATAGAAAAATTAACCCAGAAAAACTCGGATGCCAGGAGCGTTGAAGCGCAAACTCGGGGCTCGTTACACTTCCACCAGCTGATATGGATCGATGGTGCGTCACCCTCACCTTTGAAAATGAAAGAGCGAATGAATTCAGATCCTGAATTCAAGAAGAGACTCACTGTCTGGTACGATGATATTATTTGCCAGAGCTTCCCCAAAGACACCATTCCATATGTTGCGGCTGAAGGTACTCCAAAGCAACTTCCTGTTCTGAGTTGCCCATTAAATCCTGATTCTCCGGATTATGCCAAAAAAGAGACCAACACCACGTGATCTGTGTGAGAATATTGGGTTAGTTCATGAACATAACGCAAACGTGCTTCAAGCATATTCCACGGTGCATTTACTCTCTTCTTGACCCCGACAAGGGTTGTCGAGTTCAACTCCCCCGACCTCTTGCTATTAAGAGACACATTTCGATGACGATGAGGACCTGGTAATCCGTTTTGAGAATGGAAACTTGAACGGACACAACCCAACTGTTACCCTTTGTCTTGGATGCAACACAGACCTCAAGCAAACTGCCTCCGGATCTGTCGCAATGGCCATGGTTGAGTATATGTGCAATTATACAATAAAGCTGCAGCTCGATACTGCAATTGTGTTTTCGGCACTTGTATCAATTAAGGCTTCGCAGAATAAGCTTCCTGAGGACATTGACGGAAAGATCGACACGTCTGAAATGACCCGGTTAATGATGGTTAAATCGACAAATACATTGGTGGGGAAACGAGAATTGACCGGTCAACAAACAGCCAGTCTTCTGCTTGGTCGCAAAAATAATTACACGTCCGATGATGACTACCAAGAGTACTGGTGGTCCTCAATGCTCTGAGATATAGCCCGCGAGGTTTTCATTATTGAGCTCGAGAATCAATCCAATTTGTATATAATCACAGAATTTCTCGACGTCAACAAGGATCCTACGACGTCTTTCTGGTAATTTTACCTCAACTAAGACGTTCAGGAACCTAATCTGAACAACTTCTTCTGCTGATATACCACCAGAAAGTCAAAGAATGTCGAGACAGATTTTTGATGGGCCGGCAATGTCCGGCATCGAGACAATGATCTGGACAGAAAGGGCCCCAAGAATTAACCGTTCTTTAACGAAATGCCTCCTCGGCTGTGCTCTTACCGCATGCAGTTACCTCCAATGGCTCCTCTGAGGGCATCTCCTATTTGCATCGGCACGGGGTTTTTTTCAGCGCCCTCTTTGTGTCACTGCGGCCTGCGCAAACCTCGCCGCTGTTGATTTATTCCCCTTCAGGCTACATTTTCCGATTCAGTGGACCTGTCGAATGACTGCGAAATGTCGACGACTAGACGGATTGGGACGTTTGAGCTGCAGAGGTAAGTCCCGTGAACTGCCAGTGCACATAAATTGCCTTATTTGCGTTCAAATCCTCACTACGCCGCAGGTCCGCAGATCTTTGTCACACTGCGGATACGTATGGCCGTTGCACGTATAAAGAGACAGGGTTCCGTATTATCTTTTCATCGCCCTGCTTTCCCTTTTAGCTTTTGGTACATTCTGTGGCCTGGTCAACTGTCTGTGTTCAACCACCTCACCCCGGCTTGACTCAATGGTCTTTCATTGCTTAGCTTGGGTCTTTGCTTGGGCATCACCACAATTCTCTTCATCAACCAGTCTGCCTTGCAATTGCAGCTTCAAATCCGGCCTTTAGTGGTGTCTCTCATGGTGTCTCTCGTTGCGTAGCTCGGGTCTTTTCCTGGGCGCCACTGGATGAACTGGCATTGCCTGCGTTGCGTTTTTGAATTCAGTCTTGGGCCGGCGACTTACACAATTAGATAAATAAACCAATGCCAGTGGAAAATCAATGACTCACCACGGTGCTTCTCCTCCAGATCGAATTCACCTTCGAGTATCTCGGCGGCGGTGAGGCGCGCCTTCTCAAGCTGCTCGGGATCGATATCCGACTCCGAATCCACGTCGTTGTCGGAGGGAACTGGGGGATCAAGTTCGTCCGCATCGTCTTCACCAACATCCGTGTGGTCCTCGTCGTTGTCAATGCACCAGCCGTCGACCTCCAGAGGTTTCGATCACGGACACGGGCGCTGGCTCGCCGGCGTCAAAATCCAACCCCTGGTCCGGATCTTCGCCGACTTCGGGCTCAGGAGAAAGCTGTTGCGCCGCCGTCGACATCTCTATTACATTTGTTGTGAGCAAAAACAAGGTTAGTTAATTGATTCAGCACGCACCAGATCTCAGCCGCGCGGACTTGGGGGCTCTCGATGAGCCCTGTTCTCCCGCTTTACGCTTCTCCCGCCGCTTCAGCTTCTCCAGGAGACCGGACGTGAGACTCGTCGTCTGCTGTCGAATCTTGACAAATTGTGATCCACCGCCAATGAGATGGCGAATTTTTGTTGTTGATGAGACATTGGTGCGACAGCAAGGGCAGAAGACCATTTTGAGGAGGAAGAGGAGGGAACGGCGTACTTGGAATGGTTGAGAGCATGATCGCCGCTGTCCCCAATTCGCCGATCTCCGCAATTGAGCTTTGTGCTTCTCTTCTCTTCTTTCGTCCATTCTCTCACTGGGTTTCCTAGCCCCACGCTTGTACAAGTCGCCGACGCTGCCTCGAACCCCCCAGCTACCTCAAGCATTTTGCTGATACCTCGTCGCCCTTGGCGAGCTTGTGGATTGCACTCCACACGCTCCACAACGGCAAGCGAGCTATGATATACTTGTGCGTCTCGACCGCATTCTCCATCTCCACTCTCCGCACCAACATGGCTCGCACCTCTACCTCTACGCAGAATCCCAACAAGGAGAACTCCCGCCCCAATGCCCAAGGCAAATCGACACAAAGACGACCCCGGCAGGCTCTTCAGAGCTGCGATCCCAACACCCAAACCAGCGACGACCCCCGCAATTCCCGCTCTGAAGCGGAAATCAACGCGCTGGAAAGCCGCATCTGCGAGCTCGAGGGTAAGAAATTTCTTCTTTGTTGTCTGACACACTGCATGGCTGCTTTCATAGCTCAAGTCGCACAGTCGGGGAACTTACGCACCCAGGATGCGGCTCCTGCCCCCGACAAGTCTATAGATCGACCTAGGCGAGCTTCGAAGGTCTCTATGCGGCAGATTCGACAGGATTTGGGGTATGATAAGACCCGGTGGAACTCTTTTCGGGTGCGTGTTTTTCTGGTCTCTCGTGCGGCCTCCTTCTAAATACCCTACATGCAGACCTACTGTCGTGATGCCGCAACGTCCGCCCGCCTCAATTGGGGCGAAAATTGGAAGTCACAACGGTCTGACAAGCTCTCGAAGGCCTACAATGTGGTGCGTCATCTATCACATCGTTCTATTCCTCAGCTTAAATTCACAGATCAAGGAAGCATTCCCCGAAACACGCCGTTTCAAGGGCTAATGGGCTATCGATCGCACAGTGAAGCAGTTCTGGGACAATCACAAGACTTACCGGAGCTGCGTCAACAACCAGTCGACATATCGCGGCAGGCAAGTTGCCGCCCGACGCGCCGCCCGTGCTGCGACATCGCCTCGCACCTCCCCTCGCACCTCCCCCATCTCGCCAACGCCTGGCCCATCGCGTCCTCGCCACCGCCCGCCCATCAACTCGGATGAGACGACGACAATGGACAGGGGGAGGACGTCTTCCAGCCTACATCCGATGAGGACACCGAGCACAATGGGGGAGATGAGGGGGAGGATGAGAACGAGATGTCAGAGAAACCCAAAGGGAAGCGCAAGGCAAGCGCGTAGGGCGGGAAAGCCGGGAAGACGGCGCCGGTTACATAGATATGAATGTACTTTTACCGATAAATTGAACTACATTTCACTCTACTTTCGCATGAATGATTCTTTCTTTTAACATGAATTAGCGTAACATGAAAGCGAAGAAACCGCTCGTGCGAGGTGTCGTTCACGTCAAATGATAGTGAATGGTGATAGTGGAATCTAACTTTTTCTCCTAGAAATTCATGGCATTTCGTAGTCATTTGGTTCACATGAATTTAACAGAACTTCGATGAAATGAAATTAAACAACTTTTACAATGAAAATCAGGGTGATATTGCATGAATGAGGACCGCGAAATTCGCGGTCCTTGACGACCCCAGTGTACCTCGATTGGGAACTCAATGTCGATGACCCCATCTTGGCTAACTTCGAAGCAACGGTCCAGCGCGACTTTCCCCCGAATTCCAAGGGACCGTACCCGACGTATTCCCTTGATATGGTGTCGAAGCGCGCCGCCAAGGGTTCAGCTTCGCCATCCGCCACCTCCATCCCCGAACCCGACTCCACGACGAGCCCCATCCCCGCATTTAGCCAGCAGCGCCAAGCGACACCCACAAATGCGTATCCACCGCCACAGGTAGGCCGAGTTAGACCAAAATTCAAAGTCTGAGTTGAACAATGGGTGAGGTACCAGTCGAAAGCGCTTGAAAAAAGACGTCGAACTCACCTAGAATAGAGGAAATCCGTCAAGAATGGAGCTCAGAATGAGTGTTCCAAGAAGGCAAGTATTTATTTTGCTCTTATTTACAAAATGATCCAAGTGTCATTAGCTTTGCAAAGTGCTGTAATATTTGAGCCTTTTTTCAATGAAAAAGCGCTAAAATAATCTGCGATGACACCGATTGAGCTACAAGTAGCCGGAAAAGCCAATTGGATTTCCCATTGGGATTGGAACCAAAGCAACACTAAAGTTGGTACTGTCACGCACAGTCATTTTCTCTGCCTGTGGTCCTCCAAGCCGCATGGCAGAACATCAGAAGCGAGCAAACCTAAGGAAAGAATACCGTTCAAATACTAGATGATCTTGATGCAAAGGGCACGAAAAGTTGTGAACGAGAACAAAGCAAAATACTGACCTGTTGGGAAGTGACAGTTGCACACAGACTCGCAGACACGGGGATTTCCGGATGACAGGAACTCTACAAGGTAAAGTAATGGTCGTATATAAAGTAATCTAAAGCTGTAGAGTGCTGTTACACAGGTCTGAACAGGATATACTGCAGTACAAATGCTGTAGCAGGTGCTGTAGAATGGCTGTAAATTGGACAGCTTCACAGCTGTTGAGGACGCGTGACTGGGCCATTTCAACATGACCATTTGGGGTAGTGTGGCGGGAAATAGCCTTGTGAAAATTATTGACACTAATTAACACGAAATTTTGGGAGTCGGAAAAAGCCCTGTAAATTCGGGCCTATTTGACCCTGGTTGACCACGATCCCTTGAGTGAAATCTGCGGTGTGGGCCGCATGGCTCTTCTCCGACCCCGCAAGGTCTAGTAGGGTTCCAGCGTGTGGAAGAGCTCCTTTTCCGACGCCTTCCCTACGCCTGCTCACCTATAGCACTAGCGGGCGTTCTCCCGAGCGCGCGCCACTCCGCATGAGGTACTTTCATATAGCCGCCTTGCTGATGCCAAAATACAGAAAATATTGCACAACTCGATCCGCCAGTGGTTAAATTTTCTATGGGTCTCTCAGAGTACTTGTTCCATGCCCACAAACTTGATTCCACCGAGAAATCTGTACCCGTTCCATTTCTGAATGAGGTCGAAGCAAAATACTCCTGTGGAGCCAGAACTGGCCAAATACAGAAAATTTTACAGAACTTGAGTCGCCGGTGGTTAAATTTTCTGTGAGTCTCTCAGAGTACTCATTCCATGCCCACGAACTTGATTGCGCCGAGAAATTCATACCCATTCCACTTCTGAACGACTTTCGAGTACATTATCATTATGAAGTATCGACTAATACTCGGGCGGCGGGGCGGTACAGCTCTCGCTCCTTTGTTTACTGAAGTAATCTCCTCACCGCACCTCCACTTTGAAACCTCTCCTGGACGCAATATGATCTAATGTGAATTCAACTTCCCAACCTACCCTTCACCCTCGATCCATCGGTCACACATACTGAATGTCGTCCCTCCTCAGCTCTGAACCCCTTTCTAATCTCGACGACTTTTGCTTCAAACCTTTGTGATCTCAACTGGCATTTGCCTTTCGATATCGCTGTAACTTTCAACAGGACGCTCGTCCCTTGCTTCCACCTCACTAACGTCGACCAAATTCCTACTTTCGCCTCGCTTGGCGTTCAAAGATTCAAATCATATCGATCAAGATCAATCTCTTCATTCCTCGCCTTCATGAGGTATTCAAAGTATCACCAACCGCGGTTCACAGGCATCAAATCTGGAAATCATCCACGTCCAAGAAAGTGAATACACTTTCACTTTGAAATCTGCGGGTATGTACCATTGTCTCACCTAAAATCGATCACTGCCTGAGACTGGCCCAAGCTGGCCCCAGGTTATATGATCAACATGGTAAAACTAGTACTGCTTGTTGTGGCCGTAACGACTTTTATAACAGCGAGTTCGCGACCGACAAAGGAGAGCGGTTTGGAAAGTGCGTTCGAAGTTTTCCTCATTTAAAGAGACTCATGCTCATCCAAGATCCACAGTGCTGGATATCAAGATATCGTTCAATGGGACATCGTTCGATCTCGAACTTTCCGAGAATGATGAATCGCGTGGTGAGACAGCTGATGGGTCTGGGACACAAGATACACCTTCAGTCGGAGGTGAACATCGGCTTCTTCATTGAGGGCAGGCATGACAGCACCATCTTTCAGCCCCATGTCTTCTCGATCGGCAACGGCGTCCAGCCCCGGATTTTCCTCTTTTCCGAACGTGTCTGTCAACGGGTCCTCGATCTCTTCCCAGATAACTGGAAGCAGAATCTCCAGTGGAGTGACAGAACCACAAAGCTCGCAATCCAGCAGCCTCTCCCAGTCGATTCTCGCGACGACCGTCCCAGGGACTCCTTCCGTCTCTTCCCTGATCAGTGCTATGAGTTCCATCACCCCTCAGTCGGGCATGGCCTCCAACAGCGGGATTTTGTCACCAACGACTGCATCGAAGCTGAAATCTGATGTCTGTGAGATACAATCAACATTAACGACGACTAGGCACCAACTACTTGCGGCTCGGAAGCGGGCAGGGCGCGCACAGAGGTCGCTTCGAAATCTCAAAGAGAAATACAACAATTTGCAGACATGGCGGCCTACAGAACACGGAGAATATACTGCGAAAGCGCGGGAGCTTGCACGCGGTCTCATACATGCGGGATGTGCAGCTGGAAAGGTCGAATTGGCTGTCAAGTTCTGTGCCAAAGCCTTTGGCATCGTTATCTGGCGGAACAGATTTATGTCGCGGCCCACTGTGAGCCGGGCAATCGACGAAGGTGGAAAATATGGCGAGATTCAACTAGGTATGGAGATCATGAATGGAGAAGGTATTTTCTATCTTCGTTCATATTACACGTCTCTTAATTTCATCACGCTTTGTCGAAAGTTCTGATGGTACTTCGCACCGCGCACATCAGGAAAAAACGGGATGAGTACGTCGCGCTTCATAGCCCGAATAACCGTGGTAACCTGGTAGACAAGTCCCCCTTTACATAGCGCCTGGTAGCCGTGCGCCAAGATATGATAGCTCTTGATAGCCATCACGCGGAGATCAGTAGCACTTTGATAGCATTTCGTAACACGGCATTGCAACATGCTACCAAAGCTACAGAAGGTATTGGAGCTCCTTGCTCGTCCATTTCAGCGCCTCATTGGATGCTATTGCTCGCAGTGAGGGGATAATAATAAATAATATTTGCAGAAATCTATAAAACTACGCTTGCTCCGACTCGCTATCCGTCTCCACAGTCCTCCCGGCCAATTCCACCGGTATGTAAATCCAAGGCAAAAGATCGGAAAGGGACAGCCGGTTACCATGCGAGAACTCAGAAACCGATCGTGTCGAGTTCCCTTGAATCTTGAAGGATGCTTGTGCAACTTGATTGAGCCATCAGCGTGACGATGTTGGTAAGACTTGGATTGGGACGTGCAGGGGGAACAATAAAGGACTTGATATTATGCTTGACGGGTCGAAGGGATTTGCGACTTGACGTGACTTCATTGAATTTGATGGGCACCGACGATTGAGGAGATCTTGAGTACGTGTCGTCCAAGGGCTTGTTGTTTACGGGGCCATGCGAAGACAAGGATAATCCACGGGGAAGCAAGAACGAGAAAAAGCAGGACCGATTGGAGTCGCAGGCGGTATGCATGCACAGCCATCGAGGAAGGCGGCAGAAAGCTGCGACGCAAGCTTCGGAGTGGTCTGAACGGTGCATCCGGGTTGATGAGACGTTGCGGGTCCATGAGGACCTGTTGGGGTACAGGAAGCACCAATGAATGGATCGGTGGGCACGGAGTGGGCGCTGAGAGAGTTGAGCAGTCGGACAAGTGTATCGGAAGGTATTTGACGAGGTCATCCGAGGAGCAGGAAGGTGTTCGCCTGGGTGGAAGGGAGGGGGAGATGAGGGAAAGAAGAGAAAGACTCCCAGACGACGATCAACCAACACGCGTGATGCTGTCAAACAATCACGCAATCGCACGTGCGAGCGGACATTGAAATGGACTTGGCAAATTCGTTCACCTCTTGCTTGTCACGGCGCTGGTTCTCAACTGGGATATTCGTGGTGATCCGTATCAATAGGTGACCGACTTGTATTTAAGTATGCCACGTAGATACTGCTCCCTGTCTTTGCAACGCCAGTAGCGGCGTTGCCCACGTCTCAATCCTATCCTGTTTCCTTGTTCTGGAGGCGTGGGCGACCATCCCCGTTACAGTAATGTAAGGGGCATGGCGGATCAATACTGTCATGCCCCTTACATTGTATTTGTTTCATTATTATTCGCTTGCTTAGCAACATACAATACTTACGATACTTATGATACATTCCACCTGTAGCACTGCCTTGACCCATGTACTTATACTCTTGGTTCGTCGTGGTACGCTTCGTCGAATCAACGCCAGTTTCGGGGCTACCTAGCCCTTGAGATTCTCTCCTCGTTCGTGCTCTCGTTCTAGCTTCGGCCATCTCGGGGCCAGCCCCGTGACAGTTTAATTCGACCACACTATTGTCGGGGGCCTCATTCCTTGCTCTCGGCATCGCCGCGACTTTGTTCCTCGCTGTCGGCTCTCTTGCTTGTCGGTTCCTTGACTCGCTCTGGGTGTTCTCTTGGGCTTTCCCCCTCGCGCTCCTTCAACCAACTCGTCTACAGCCAGTAGGACTGGGTTCAGGGCTATTGAGCTCTGTGGGAATTCTTGTCCCTTCAGCCTTGGGGTTCACTCTCCCCTCGTCTCGTCCTTTTACTCATGAGACCTTCTGCACTTGTTCTTTGGTGTAAACCCCTCATTTTGAGGCCGAGCGCCTCTGGCGTTTGCGCAGGTCATCACCTCGTCTTAACGTGGCTTCCCCTGCGTACTCCTTTCCCCTTCCGAGCGCCCCCGTGCGTTTGTGTAGGTCTGCACACTCCTAGTCCATCCTTTCCCCATTCCTTGTGTAACCCTCCCTCGGCATTTGGAGGTATGTGAAGCATGAGGAATTGGTGGTAACCCGATTTCTCCCCCGGTTTTGTTTCCCTGCTGGCCTTTCAACTTTTCACTCGCCCCCTGCACCCGCACTGTTTCTTCTTTTCCTATCCCACCCACCCACCCTTCATCAAAAAGGAAGATACTTTTCTGCATCTCGTATCTTACCTTCCCACCCAGCCCACTGTCACCGTCCTAATGGCCGTCTCCTTCCTTCATAAAAAGGAAGATAAATGGGTACACTTGGAGATCCGATTGGGATGTGCAGAAGAAGAGAATGACTGGAGCGCATCCCTGCAAGTGAGGCGAAAGCCGAATGTGCAGCGCACCAGAATGTGCGGAGGGAGACGACGATCGGAGCGCATTGAGCAAAGCTTACCCTGAAGTTTATGAAGGGAAGCAAAGCGATTGGTGCGCCGGATCGACTTGTCTGCTTGCAGATTTCTCAAAACTTTATTTTTTCCTTCTGATCCCGGGAATTCACGGCTTCGGTCGTATTTTCCGTGCTCCCCTCTCGACTTCTTGAGCTATTCCCTGGGTGTCCTTACACCTTCCTTCCCAAAATTTCCTCTCCTCATGCTTGGGCTTGATGCTCTTCCCCTCACATCTTTACGCACTCCTCCCTGAGCTTTGTGCTCTCCTCCCTTAGCTTTCATGCTGCCTCTCTTGATGCTCGCAACAAAAACTCGGCATTGGTGGCCCAAAGGCTTCGGTCTTACACTACCATTCACAACTTGACTCTGTCTCCCTGTGCTCCTGGCTTGGAGGAACTTGCACATTCCCCAGCCACTTCCTTGATGCTCATGCCTGATCAGCATTGCAGCTCTCTCCTCGCGGCATCTACTCCTTCCCCAGCTTCCTCTCATCTTTGCATGTCCCTGCTCTGTCTCTTGACCTTGATGGTCTCATGCTCATGTTTCCTCTCCCTTTACGACTCTCATGACCACTCCTTGCGTACCCCGACTCACCGCCTAAAAGTGGGGGTAATGTAAGGGGCATGGCGGATCAATACTGTCATGCCCCTTACATTGTATTTGTTTCATTATTATTCGCTTGCTTAGCGACATACAATACTTATGATACTTATGATACATTCCACCTGTAGCACTGCCTTGACCCATGTACTTATACTCTTGGTTCGTCGTGGTACGCTTCGTCGAATCAACGCCAGTTTCGGGGCTACCTAGCCCTTGAGATTCTCTCCTCGTTCGTGCTCTCGTTCTAGCTTCGGCCATCTCGGGGCCAGCCCCGTGACATTGCTTGGCTAAGACATTCGGTTAACGTTAGCTCGAACGCACCTAGAGCTTCCTGAATTTCACAGCTCACCAAGCCTGACCGTATTTACCGCGGGCGAGGGTCAACTGATTGTCCTTTTTGGATGGCAGGTACCCGGTGCTACCGGTCCGTAGCGTACGGCAATCAGAGCAATCAGATGATACTGAACCTCGGCAGACAGATATGTCGGGCTACCAGCGGCTACGGAGCAACCTCTGTACGCTACCGAAGCTACCCGTCCTACAGGAACTTGGCTTGCCACGACGTAGTAAAATCTTTTTTCCTGATGCAACAACAGTCGAATCACGGCATATCACGCTTCGTGTTCCCTCGTACAATCCCAACGTCGACGACACTGATAAATCAACATGGACGACCCGGACTCGTTTCCTCAATCTTGAGCAAGCTCTTGACCATACCGCCCAAAGACAATTTGACGGTGCCAAGGGGGCGGCTAGTCGGATTGCGGATACATATACACGCAGCCCCATTGCAGCTCAAAATCAGCAAACGATGTATGTTGACGACTATCGGAAAAAGCTGGGGGAGATGAAGGATCACGCCGCTGATGGCAAGAAAGGATTCGGTCTGTCTGCGGCGCACAAGGAAGATATTGTGATACGGGATCTGGGGCGGGACGCTATTGACGACGCGGATATGGGAACGAGCTGCTCCTGGGCATGCTCGATATTACTGACGAAGACTTGCAACTCGCCGCTGGCATCTCACCCTCGGAGCTAACTGCGTTGTAAGTCTGTTGGTTCATATTCCAATATTTCTCTGATCTCAGTCCTCAGACCCGCCATTGAACGGCTCAAACTTAGCCAACAGGTTCTAGAGCGCAAGCTGGGACAAGAAAAATTCGACTTACTCACCCCTGCAGAGCAACAGAACCTTTGCACCCAGGGTGATGTGAAGTGCTGCGAAAGTCCGTCGCGATCCGGACGAATTTTGACCGAGGGCCTTTTCCGTTTAAGTTTCCGAACAATCAATTCGGACTCACCGAATTCCATGCAGCTAAACAAGCAAAAAAACAAACAGATTTAGGACGCATGAGTTGAGGTATAATTCAACATCAGTGTCACCGAGGCGAGTGAAAATCTTCTCGTGTCGCCCTGGCCCCGACGCCGCATCGACCTGTGAAATTAGTCGCCACTGCGGTGTGATGAGCTTAGGACCCAGGTGGCCAGCCACCGATACATTGGGAAACGAAGCACTTTGTGTAGGATTTCGTGTAATGGCAATGCTGACCGAAAAAATAGTGACTCGAGTCGACTCGTCGCCAACTCGTCGCTACAGGCAGAGACTCGAGAGCAGTAAAGGACCACTTGGAGGCGAGTTGTCAAGCTCAAACGTCGACGAGAGAAACTAATATGCGAGGGGTTGACGACAGACAACTGGCCAGGCCACACACTCGACCTCCTGATGGAGAGAGAGTACTTATGGTGCCGCTCACTTAGTCACCGCTACTTTTGTACAGTGGCTGTGCAGTGGCCAAATTGACTGGTGAAAATTTTTGGCTGGTAAACCCCCAAAATTGGCCCATCAGAGCCAAAATTCTGATAAAGAAAGGATGGATACAGCGCACGCAGCGCCGCAAAAAAAGGAATAATTTGACGTGCTAACCTGTTTTCGAGCATCTCTGGCAACATTTCACTCTGAGTGGCCAATTTGGTGAGTCAAGTTTTGTTTATCTCACCCAGATTTTATGTGAAATAAAATCCCTCTTGTGAAAGTGTAGTTACCATTGAAAGGAGCATTTCTACAAGAGGGATAAAAGATCCGATTTTTTTTGACCGACCGAGATCAATCCTTGTACAAAAGTAGTGGTGACTAAGTGAGCGGCACCATAAGAAGAGTAAAAATGATTGGCGACAGAATTGATGCCAAATACCGTCAAGTCCACCCATTTTTCTCAATTTGATGCGGGAAGCAGCCTAGAGCAAAATATCATTTAAAAAAAAACTCAATCAGGTTGATTGTGTCGAGCTCGACTGTATTCCGCACACTCAACCTGATTGTGTGGAAAAGCAGTTGGCTCGGGCACAATCAGGCTGATTGATGAAATCACATGTCGATTGAGTCGGCAATCAGGCTGACGCAATGTTCTTCCCACAGTGATAAGCCCCTTGAAGAAACGCTCAAGGTGCGTTGCACAACCATCGCAGCGGCAGCTAGTGCTCTGCCCTCCATCGATCGTCCAAACTCCGGCCCCTTTGCAGCAAGAAGGCCTCGTGCACGGCCTTGCTGTTGCGTACGATGACTCAGACGAACTGGCATCCATACTAGGTATTTTGGAAGGTTGCTCTCGGAGAGTGGGCCTAGGACATATCTAGCTGATTCCGAGAAACACCCACATTTGGTTGGAAGGGGCTGTCTATGTCACTGAAATGGGTTCTACACGCCTTTACTGTCGCGTTTCGACCAAAGGTTCACGGGGTGTCACCCGTCACCCTCAATTGTTCACTGAAAAAATTGTTCATTCCTCGGCAATCATGGGGAAATTACCATAAATGGCAGTCCGGCGGATGCCGGAGCGAAATTTTTGGCATTTTTTGGCCTATTTGGGCCCAAAAACCGCAATGTCACCGTCACCTAGTGCAAAATTGTTCAGTTCACAGGTCAGTGTCACCCGTCACCTGAACCTTTGGTCGAAACGCGACAGTATTACGCCTTCCAAAGGGCATTCAATCCTTTACATTTTGAAACGCGTGACTTGACATCTTAATCCCCACCCGAAAACGAAATAATTTGCGGGAATGGATGGCCCTGATCATTGGGAACATTTCCAGCTATCGAGATCCCACTCGGGGCCTTTATTGCGCCTTCCAAAGGGCATTCAATCCTTTAGATTTTGAAACGCGCGACTTGACATCATAATCCCCGCCTCTTCCCGCCGAGAAAGAAAAAAAAAAAAACGCGACACGTAAGCAGTGCGGAACGCGCGATTCTGGGTCTGGGTATCAATTGCAGGAATGGATGGCCCTGATCATTGGTAACATTTCCGACTATCCAGATCCTGCTCGGGGCCATTATTGCGCCTTCCAAAGGGCATTCAATCCTTGATATTTTGAAACGCATGACTTGACATCATAAATTCGAGATCAAGTTCAGTCTCCCATTTTACTGGGCTGTTAAATGAGTGAAAAGTGAGATCGCTGAACGATCCTTGACGCGGAAACGAGGGATTTGGCCTCCTAAGATGGTGTTCCATGCGAGGCAGGATTAACCTATTCAACGATCTTTGTTTAGGTCTATGTCTGAAACTCGAGATCGAGTTCAGCCTCCATGTTGCTGGGCTGTGGAATGAGTGAAAAATGAGACCTAAAAACGATCATTGGCACAGAAACGAGGGATTTGGTTTCCTAGGATAGTGTGCCATGTGGCGGGGAAATGCGTTCTTGAGGTCCAGATATGCATCATAGAAGGGTGTCAGGGTGCGTAGCTCAATTTATCTATTGCCTCCTTCACTCATCAAATGATCGAAGCATGCGCACTCCTTGCGCAATCTCCTTCCTTTCCTCGAAACGCACTTCGCAGATTTTTTGCATGATTCACTGTCTCGGTTTCAGACGGATGACCTGCAAGCTCTGGATATGGCCGTGCGCTTAAACCAACCGATCGGTCGCCCATAATGTTAACATTAACAACTATTTAGAATTCAGCCCAGAATATGTGGATCAATTTGACCCTGCAATTTGAAATCATGCAACAAGTTCTATCTTTTTCACTCTCTAGTTCTTACTCAACACGTTCCATAAAATATTGCAAATTTTTGAGGGAGCTTCCGATATCAGTAATACCCTGGGAGCTTCCATGACAGCCGAAATACATTATTTGCCCATGCTTGCAGCATTCAAATCCGGAATGCAGGGCGCCTTTTCAAACCTAAGTGCTCCCCTATCCCTGCTGAACCCAGCCGAAATACATTATAATGCACTGGATGGTGGGTTCCATTGTGAGGCACGGGGTTCAAAATGCCTCTGTGAGGCACGTGGTTCAAAATGGCCCCCTTTTTCCTGCAGAACGCAGCCGAAATACATTATGAGGCACGGGGTTCATAATTGATTGTGTCCATTGCACTTGCTCCCCAAATCCGGAATGCAGGGTGCCTATTCAAACCTAAGTGCTCCCTCATCCCTGTTGAACCCAGCCGAAATACATTATAATGCACTGGATGGTGGGCCCCCTTGTGAGGCACGGGGTTCAAAATGTCAATGTGAGGCATGTGGTTCAAATGGCTCCCTTTATCCCTGCGGAACATACATTTCGAATTTTTACGAATGGACCCAAGAGTGGCATCCGGACACACGCATGGAGCCGGAACCAGATGAAGGTCGTGTATACAACCACCAACGAATGGACCTCCGTGCCCTTCCGAGGCGCTGGGCGTGGCCGTTTCCGTGGGGGACGCGGCGGAGGCTACGGAACCTTCCGTGGCGTTGGTCGCGGCTACAACAATTCTGGTGGCTATAGCCGAGCTATGGGCCATACTTTTGAATCTATATAACCTTCGTCGTCGCTCTTATCCTATGCATTATTTATGCGTCCATTCACTGTGTATGGAAACATCTATGAAGTCGACTTCTATGGTTTACATTTGGCTATCCAATAACTATCAAGATGGGGACCGCATCTATCTCTTTGGTATGTCGCGCTTATCTGTGCTGTATTCGGACATGACGTTCATCCAGGCTTTTCAAGAGGTGCATTCCGGTCCCAACTGCCCGCCGTTTGGCCTCAGCATTTGCTCGTTTCTGATCCTTCCGTGCCATCCTCTCATCATATGTCCACGGTGTAGGCAGACTCTCCCATGGTTCCGGCTCAGCATCTCCTTCTTCCCAATCAGATTCCCATGTCGTCTCGTCATCGGTGCCGGCGGCACTGGCGTCGGATGGATCGCCGTCAGGCGCCGCGCGGGAGGATGAGAAAGTTCCGTCGGTAGCGCGCGCCCCGTGGGAGGTGTTTTTAGGCTTCCTGGGCATGCCCGACAATGGTGGATATCGTCGCGGCCGTTTTGACGTTGGCTCTGGCATTCTTCACTAGTTCTTGCGGCGCCCTCGGTCCCTCACTTCACCGAGACTAGCAATGGTCTTTGGGACTCTTCAATGTTGATGAGAAGCCCTCGCTTATGCACGCGACTGTTGATCATTGTACCCCAATTTTACTTTCAATCAACTGCAGCGATCCGCAGGCTGTTTATGCATTCTACCATGTATTCACTCACTAACATGTCATACAGATTTGGATTAGTCCTCGTCGAGCCGGGATACCTGTTAAATAATATTTGAATAGGGTCATGGATTTGAAAATGTAAAGCCCTGATTGGCCGCTGGGGAGGGCAATAATGCTTCCGAGTGGATTCTGAATAGCTGAAAATGACCGGAATGGTCAGGACTATCTATCGCGTGTCGACGCCTCAAAAACTGGCTCTGGGAGGGCGCCGGAATTGAAAGTGTTTGAAAATGTGAAGGATTGTGGTGAGGGGCAATAGGGTCACGCGTTTGAGAATGTAAGGGATTGTGTCAATATTATAATAGGGTCACCCGTTTGAAAATGTAAAGGATTGTGTCAATATTATGATAGAGTCACGCGTTTGACAATGTAAAGCCCTGATTGGCCGCTGGGGAGGGCAATAATGCTTCCGAGCGGAATTTGAATAGTTGAAAATTACCGGAATGGTCAGGGCTTTCCATTGCAAGTCGACGCTTCAACAACTGGCTCTGAGACGGCGCCGGAATTGAAAGTGTTGGAAAATGTAAAGGATTGCGGCGAGGGCAATAAGGTGTCGCGTTTCAAAATGTAAAGCACAGATTGGCCGCTGGAGAGGTCAATAATGCCTCCGAGAGAAATTCGAATTGCTGGAAATCACCGAAACGGTCAAGGCTATCCATTTCCGCAAAAACTGGCTCTAGGATGGCGCTGGAATTGAAAGTGTTTGAAAATGGGGTCATTCACAGTTCCCCTATTTGCTCCCTTATTTGCTCCCATTTTTCTCCTTTTTTGTGTTCCACATGGTTTTCACCTAGGTCTTTTTTCCCTTTGCAATTCATCAGACATTTAAAAAGGGCCTTAAAGGGAAGAAACCAACTTCCTATGTGCAAAACGGGATGAAAACCAGAAAAAAGGAAGAAACAAGGGGCTGAAAAAAGGGAACCGTCAACACCCTGGTTTGCGGCTCCCTTTTTCTTCCCTTTTTGCGCCCTTTTTGTGTCATTTTTGTGTCATTTTTGGGCTATATCCCCCGCCGTCATCGTATTGTCTTGTTCACCGTCCGAGTCGTCGGATTCATCGTCCGATTCTTCAGCAACCGCATCGCCCGCTCCATGCTGCATGTATCGAATGCGCGCGTTGGAGGTGCGTACAGCCCATTTAGACAAGTGTCCTTCGAGGTGCTTGAAACCTTCACGGAAGTTTGCAATATTCCGTTCATCGTAAATCCTTCCGGGACGACGTTTGGAGAGCTGCACACGACGATATTCCTTGAGGAAGGTCTTGACCTCCGGACGCTCGTGAGATTTGGCATGACGCCCGGATCGTGGTGCTAACCCGGCATCCTTCCGGGAATCGGACTTGAGTTCGTAGATCTATAGATATCCTTCATGTTGCGCGACCATGTGTTGCGCACATGGGGAGCTCCATAATCTGCATCCTTCCGATGAACGATGACATCGATACAGCGGTTAAGAAGTCCTTGGAAAATATCACAGGCTTTGGAACCACCAGCTGTACCGTCGGGATTCAGAACCATGGACAACAAGTTGGCGTCTTTCAGGAACGAGTTTGACTCGAGCTCAAGATCACAAATCATCTCCAGGAGAAGACATCATATCATAATTTTGAATAGTTTGGTTATGGTACAAAAAATCTGAGGTCACAGGTGGTCAGGACGTCAGGAACAAAGAAATAAATCTTGAAACACGTTCACGTGAGGTACAAACATACCCAAATATCTGATGGTTGTAATGGAAACAAGATCTGCCTCCGCTTCGCTCCGGCAGTGTATGTTTATGAAAGCAACAGTTTTGAATGAATGCGCGAAGACATATCGCACAAATAAGATTTCTCCCCGATCCCAGTTGGCAGCGTAAGTACATTTTCTCGCAGCTACATACTACTAGCGAAGTCTCCGGTAGATAGAGAAACAGGTATTCCACCGCCAGGAATATGGATATATACTAACTTAATAGGCGCACGTATGTGGTGTATCGCAGCGTACCCATACATACGCACGTCCGCTCAGCCATATAGTCTCGGCGGCTCAGGACGTTGGCCGGCGTTGCATCCGTCCAGCGTGGCACCATCGCCTCCGGTTGAAGCAAGTGAAACCGCGGCGCGTTGCGCTTGGATGCAGGTTGTTCAAGGTTGCGGTGACCTGTGAACCAAGTTGGCGAAGAAATAACGAAAAAGAAATATGTAGTCGCGTACCAGCGTCCCATCCGTCTCGCGCGCAATCACCTGGCAGCGCTCCTATAACGTCACAAACAGAATTCCACAAACATATCAATACCCATTCCACTTCTGAACGACCAGGAAGCAAAATACTTCCAAATATAGACATAGTGCACAACTCAGTTGGCCGGTGGTTAATTTTTGTGGTCGTCTCCCAGAGTATTCACTTTGTGCCCACAAACATGATTCCACAGAAAAATCCATATAATATATTCTTATTTACAGCAATTGGCAGTACCTAAGGCGCGGATTGAAAAAGTTCTGTTTTGGGATATTTTGGAAGAATTCCCGATATCTCAACGAGTTCTGCACCGATTCACATGAAACCTAGATAGAAATACTCAGCTAATTCATGCCGAATTAGTGATAGAAAGGAATTGGCAAAAATGATGCATATTCAGCGACATTGGTTTAATGGGCCATTTTGTGGATGAATGCAGTTTACAAGCATCTAGACACATCCAAATGATGTTGACCTTTGTCAGGTAAGGCTCTGATACATTCTGCAAGTTGTAATAGATTCAGATTTGCAAAGACCTCAGCAATGGATTCAAATTGATTTTTGTCAGGTAAAGCTTTGATACATCCTGAAACTTGTAATAGAGTCGTAATCCTCAAAAGTTCAATCTATTGTGCTTGTAAACACATCAGGACAATGAGCAACACACTGAAATCAGGAAATATTGTGAGATTTGAATCCATTGCTGAGGTCTTTGCAAATCTGAATCTATTACAACTTGCAGAATGTATCAGAGCCTTACCTGACAAAGGTCAACATCATTTGGATGTGTCTAGATGCTTGTAAGCTGCATTCATCCACAAAATGGCCCATTATACCAATGTCGCTGAATATACATCATTTTTGCCAATTCCTTTCTATCACTAATTCGGCATGAATTAGCTGAGTATTTCTATCTAGGTTTCATGTGAATCGGTGCAGAACTCGTTGAGATATCGGGAATTCTTCCAAAATATCCCAAAACAGAACTTTTTCAATCCGCGCCTTAGGTACTGCCAATTGCTGTAAGGTTTGAATGGCATTTTGAGACACATGCTTTGTAGAGCCATTTTGAACCTCGTGCTTCACTATTGAATGATTTAATCCAGCCAAGAGCATGAGGGATAGGGGAGCAGTTGGCATATTTACAGCAATTGGCAGTACCTAAGGCGTGGATTGAAAAAGTTCTGTTTTGGGATGTTTTCGAAGAATTCCCGATATCTCAACGAGTTCTGCACCGATTCACATGAAACCTAGATAGAAATACTCAGCTCACCCATGCCAAATTAGTGATAGAAAGAAAGTTCTAAAATGATGTATATTCAAGGTTCTGGGACAAAAGACCCGCAAAACAGGGTTTGCAAAGAGGCGAACAAAAAATGGCCAAGACACGATGTCATAGAAACGATTCAGGAAGAACTGTACACTTGGGTCATCATGCAACCACCAGAGCGATACGAAAAATTGGATCAAGAGACACGTAATTATTCTCTTTGTGCTTGTTCAAGCCTGCTAATTTAATATTTGCTGTATTAGGAGATCGACCAGAGTTACGGCCAGGGGATCATGATAACGTCCTCCTTCGCCTGCACAGTCTTGATCCGCACCGCGATAGTCCATGTGAGATCCTGCACACCGTTCTCCTAGGGGAAGATAAATATGTCTGGCACGAGCCAGCCAAGGTCTGGAATGACGAGCTGGGTGCATTATTTGCAGCAAGACTTCAGTCTGCTTCCCTCGATGGTTTGAATCTCCCATCACTCCGCTCGAAATACATGGTTCAATACAAGAAATCATTGATCGGGAAGCATTACAAGGCCCTCCAACAGCTTGGTATTTTTCAGTTGGATGCCACATTATGTTCTCAGGAAGTCTTTGAACTCTGGAAAGCCAACGTCGTTCTGGGTGCACTGCTCTGGTTCCCTAAAATCAAGGACATGGATCAGTACTTGGCAAGTGCCTTTTAATATGCCTTCAACGTGCTTCTAACCGTTCTCAGGCTGATCTGAAAGTCGCAATCGATAATGTCCTGGACCGTTGGGCTGTTGTTGACCCCACTCAAATTACGCAGAAGTATAAACTGCATGTTCTTCCCCATCTCCCCGAAGCAGTCCGCCGATTTGGTCCTTCAATACTCTTTGCGACAGAAATCTTTGAGTGCTGGAATTCGGTGTTTCGCCTCTGCGGTGTTCTCTCCAATCACCAGGCACCAAGTCTTGATATAGCAACCACTCTGGCCGATATGGAGTGTTTTAAACATCACAAGCGCTCGCCGGCGCTTCGCGCCGGCTCCCACTTGATGTAACTAAAATAAGAACATTGATCCGAGCTGCCGGAATGATAGATTAAAAGCGGAGTTTAAAAAGGCTTCAGACGGACAGAATGGATAATTTTATAAAGAGGGTGAAGTAAGCGGTGATTGGTGGAAGCCAGTTGATGGCGACTCCCGAAATGCTGTTCCAGATAATGACAGCCGGATGCGCAAGATCCGTGACGATCTGCTTCACAGGTATGTTGGGGGCGATCGAGATGACAATGCTCGACTCGTCCAGTTGGAGAAATCCCCGAGGGTCGTCGAGGACGGTGATGCCGTGTTTACCCAGCAATTGCTTGTCCATGTCGGAGTAGATTGGGTCTTGGGCGAAGCACTGGATCACCGCCGCATTGTCATTCTTCCCAGAGAGCATATCTTTGAGTGCAAGCACCAGGATGTGTTGCATCACGCATGGGATACAGCTGGGCCCCACACTGGGACTTCCACAGGCAAAAGCCACGATCTTTCGGATGCCTGATGGAATTGCAGGAGACTTCATGACTGAGCTGATCTCACGGAAGTCGTCGCTGGCCTCAAACTCGATCTTCAGCCTATGGAACAGCAAGTTCGTCTCTTCGTCGGTGAGGGACGGGAAGGAGGACACCCGCTCTTTGGTCTCCTTGTCCCGCCACCTTGATCTCCGGCGCGGGCACGAGTCGGTGATCGTAGGGGCACGACGGCGGGGTCTGGTCTGTCGCGTTCTCGCCTGACGGCCAGCGCATCGTCTCTGGACCGGCCGCATCCGCCCGTCGAAGTCTCCGATGGCGTCCCCCGTCTTCTTCATTAAGAAGAAGGACGGTGCCCTCCGGTTCGTCCAGGACTACCGGGCGCTCAACGCGATGACCGTGAAGAACCGGTACCCGCTCCCTTTAATCAACGATCTTATTAACCGGTTAAAAGGAGCTTGGTTCTTCACGAAACTCGACGTCCGGTGGGGTTTCAACAACGTCCGGATCCGGGAAGGTGATGAATGGAAGGCCGCGTTCCGTACGAACCGGGGGCTCTTTGAGCCGCTGGTGATGTATTTCGGCCTTACCAACTCCCCGGCCACATTCCAGACGATGATGAACGACATCTTCCAGGACCTGATTCTGTCCGGAGACGTCATAGTCTACCTGGACGACATCCTCATTGCACATTCCGACCTCGCCCGTCACCGCGAAATCGTCCGGGAGGTGCTCCGTCGGCTCCGGGAACACCGCCTTTTCCTCCGGCCGGAGAAGTGCGAGTTCGAGAGGTCCACAATCGAGTCCCGTCAAGGTCGCCGGTGTCGCCACTTGGCCCACACCCGAGAACAAGAAGGACGTGCAGCAGTTCCTCGGCTTCACGAACTTCTACCGGAGGTTCATCTGGGCGTTCTCGGCCGCTTTTCGACCTGACGAAAAAGGGCGTGGCCTGGACCTGGACCGCTGCCTCGGCCGCCGCGTTCCAAGCCCTCAAGGACGCGGTGACTGCGGAGCCCGTCTTGGTCCTCCCGGACGAATCTCGGCCGTACCGGTTAGAAGCGGATAGTTCGGACCGAGCAACCGGAGCCGTTCTGTCGCAACAGGGCACGGATGGAAAGTGCATTTGTTTGGTGACCACCTGCATTTGTTTGGATTGACATGGAGAGCCCTGAGCACCTTTTCAAAAGCACCAGGGCCGTCAAAATAAATCTGAAGAGACAGTCTGAACCAGAATTTCGCTGGCTATCCTCCCAGCACGATCCCGTCAAAATCCGGCTTGAAATGATTGTACAGTGGCCAAAATACTGTTTTGATACAGAATCTTGGCACACTGTTTGGTGACAGCCTGCATTTGTTTGGATTGGCATGGAGAGCCCTAAGCTTCGCTGGCTATCCTCCCAGCACGATCCCGTCAAAATCCGGCTTGAAATGATTGTACAGTGGCCAAAATACTGTTTTGATACAGAATCTCGGCACATTGTTTGGTGACGGACTGCATTTGTTTGGTGACCACCTGCATTTGTTTGGATTGACATGGAGAGCCCTGAGCACCTTTTCAAAAGGACCAGGGCCGTCAAAATAAATCTGAAGAGACAGTCTGAACCAGAATTTCGCTGGCTATCCTCCCAGCACGACCCCGTCAAAATCCGGCTTGAAATGATTGTACAGTGGCCAAAATACTGGTTTGATACAGAATCTTGGCACACTGTTTGGTGACAGCCTGCATTTGTTTGGATTGGCATGGAGACCACGACACGCGGGTCGCCGGGCACGCTGGCCGCTTCAAGACGTTGGAGTTAATCTCCCGGAACTACTGGTGGCCCCAGTTGTCCTGACACGTTGGTCAGTATGTCGGAACCTGCGACGCGTGTAACCGGACGGTGAGCTTCATCCGACCGAGATTCCGACCAAACGATGGGACACCGTCTCGGTGGATTTCATAGTCGAGCTTCCGGAGGCACACGGGTTCGATGCGGTCATGGTTGTCGTCGACGTCCTTGGTAAGTGGGCCCACTTCAACGAGTGCCACACCAGCCTCGGAGCCGTCGGAGCCGCCCGGTTGTGCTACCGGAACGTGTGGAGGCACCACGGGACCCCCCAGAAGTACATCTCCGACCGTGGTCCACAGTTCATCGCTGAGTTCACCCGGGAGCTGTGGCGCCTCATTGGTATTGAACCCGCTACCTCCACCGCTTACCACCCGCAGACCGATGGCCAGACTGAGCGCGTCAACCAGGAGCTCGAACAGTTCGTCCGTATCTTCACAAGCTACAAACAGGACGACTGGGATGAACTCCTGCCGGCGGCCGAATTGAATTCGCCTACAACAACCATGTCCACTCCTCGACGCAGCAGGTGCCGTTCATGACGGACACCGGCCGGCTCCCTCGGATGGGGTTCGAGCCTAACGGCATGCGCTCGGCCGACGAGTCGGTCAACGAATTCCGCGACCGGATCGCCGCTGGAGTGTCCGAAGCCAAGGCCGCGCTCGTCAAAGCCAAAGACGAGTTCAAGCTGTACTACTCAATCCCTCCGAGATGAAGGCATCGAGCTCCTTCTGCTCGAGCGGGGAGATCGGGTAGACCTTGCAGTTGGCTGGTTTCGCGTCCGGGACGAGTTCGATGGCATGATCCCACGTACGCCTGTCCGGGAGAGAGTCAAAGGACTCCCGGGAAAAGACGTCCGAGAGGACCTCGGTTCCGGCCGGTGCGGAATTCCGCGCGTGAGCCTCCGCGAGACGCTGCGAGACGGTGCTTCCGGCGCGAATCTCTTCGGCCGGGGCGAACACAGTGTAGAGGATGCGATCACCCTCTTCGAGCTCGTCGTCATCATCATCTTCCGAGTCCGGGGTGAGGTCCGGAAGGTTGTCGTCGTCGGCCGGGTCGTACCCATCGTCTCCGGACCACTCTTCCGAGTCGACAGCGCAGATGGACGGGGTCGGGCCTTCACATAGCTGCCGGAGGGAAAACCATCAACCCGGTATTTTTCTGAGTTTTGACATGAAAGTCAAGTATCTAATATGATTTCAGATTCGACTCCACCTGCCTCGCATTAACTGTCATTTTCAACCTCAAGGCTTCAATTTTGTGTGAGAAGCCAACGAAAAGAAACGAGAAACAAAGACATACTGCACAAATGATCTGCCGAATTCATCCAGCCACATCTCCAGCTTGCAAACGGAGCGATGAGCTCAGCACCTACGAGCTTCGGCGGTTACGACAGCAACGGGAAAACGACCCGTTGGGATTCGGCACCCAAGAAGGCCACAAATGAGAGCGAGGTAGCAGTAAAGCACAGAGGTTCGAGCGTCGGGGGCCAACCCTCTTAACACCACCCAGAGAGTTGTTGGACATACAGGCTGCCATCACCGAGGATTTATGATCCGTCCGTGGTGTGCATATTCATCCCGAGGTTGAACTTACCAAGCCCGCCATTTGTTAGTAATGTGTTCAGAATGTTCTAGACATTTTGTACAGTAGATAAGCTTGTAATTAGTGCAGTAATAATTCAGTTTGTTCTTCTACGGTGCTACAGGTTATGGGTAGAAACTTGTACCAAGGTAGAAGATAAAGAGGGCGGGGCGGAAGGGCAGGTGTAATAAAAGGAGACGACGTCAACGCCGAGGGTAGGGAAGAAAGTAAATTCGGGAGGAGGGGGGGCTGAGCTGCCCTGAGGCGTTTAAAGACTGGGGGCGGGCGACACAGCACTCGTCTCGTACCCAAAGTGGGACTTGTTATTAACTTATTCCAGCCGTCGATGAACCACGACGCGTGGGCCGCCTCTTGGAAGACCAGGACAGCGGTGGCGTCGTCGGGGCCCCTGCGCGACGTGAAGCGGGCTTTGCGCATAGTGGGTTGCCCGATGATGTTGTTGATCAGCTGGAAGGGGTGCGGTTCCAGTTCTTCTCCCAGTCCATGGGCCTGACTCGCATCCCTCTGTCAGTCCTCTATCGATCCCAAAATTTTGTCAATGTCACGCATCACGCGGCCTGTCGAACCTCCCGAGCATGAAACAGAGACCAAGGCCGCTCGGAAGACGCGATAAGGGCAAAAATTTCGGAGATTTTCAGTCAAATGTCGAAATATTTGGGTGCGTCACGCCAAATTTCGGCCTCGTAAAACGGATCACGCGTCACGCCCCACGCGATTTGAACGAAAAAAATTCAGTAT
The DNA here is from genome assembly GCA_029378375.1 of Mycena olivaceomarginata. Taxonomy (NCBI): domain Eukaryota; kingdom Fungi; phylum Basidiomycota; class Agaricomycetes; order Agaricales; family Mycenaceae; genus Mycena; species Mycena olivaceomarginata. The sequence goes on along the minus strand of JARKIC010001629.1, from coordinate 47,505 downwards.
ACAGCTGCCTCGACTCCCTTTCATGATGAAACAAAGGAACAAGATGTCTTACATAAACAATTCCAGACGACCCAACAACCCGTTTGGAGAAACGCACCATTGTGTGGGAGATCATTTGCGGAAGAGTCTGGAGGATCACGAGAGATCAACTGAATGACTACAATTAGTGATACGGTTGATGTAACACTGGGATTGATTGATTGATTATTCCATTATTCGCCATTCATCGGCTTATGTCGGAGTATAGTGGAATTTTCGTTGAAGGTTCCAAATTTTCCATCTACAGTTCACAATCGCTGTTCCTAGGTTTTCTTGCATAGATAGCTGCAGGGTCGAAACTATCCTTATAATTCGGAAATTCAAGCTTGGTATATTCCTTTCGTGTCATGTCCAGCAAGCGAGGCGATTCGGGATCGGTCCTGATGACAGTCAACCTCTATCCTGGAAACAAGTTTTCTGACTTACCATTGAGCGGTGGAATATATGGGGTCTCCTGCACAGCCATGCTCAATATGGAGAGTTCCGTGACCTCTGGTTCAATGATCAGAACGGTGCCGACAATTTCAAACAGACTGGACTGCTTAGAATAGTGCTGGGTATCATCTGTCAATTTGCAGCATTCAATTAGCTCTCCATATCAAGTCACGCTTTTCTGAGCGTGTGAAAACGGCTGTATTTGGCAATCCTAATCAATTCGACGCTTGTCCGCCTTCTCTCGAAGGACGAAAGCGACCTCTCATATAATCTATATGACACCGTGCAGTCCATCATACAGGATGATCCAGAACGCTTCGATGAGGAAACCGAGGGCGAAGTTTCGACTCTAATCGAGTTCAAGGATTTTATTACCTTCATCCTCGCTCCGCTAACGGCCGCGCTCCTCATTGCGGAGGACATGAATGTCGACCTGGCAGAGGTGCACGACATTCGCGACAACAGCAACGAGTTCGGGGACGTGATGCAACCTGATGACGATCGAGACGAACAGGTCGATGTGCCGCATCGAGTCGATACCTTACACCGGGAGAACATTCGGGTTATGAAGGGAACGGCAAATACTTTCTTTTCACTGCCTCCGCCGCGCCGTCAAAAAAATTCCGAGGTGGTCGTATTTTCATTGCGATATGTGAGAAGATTAAATTTGGGTTATTGTAGGACGCTGCCTTGGACTGCAGAAGAATTCCCAGCCCAACACGGTCAGTATTCCTCAAGGTTGCATCTTTTCTGACGCCCAAAATAGAAGCCGGTTAAACCAATGAAGACAAACGCAAAACTGCTGACCTCGACGATTTCCCCGAGGTGAGTGCTCGCCAGGATGCTTCTATCTTCACCTAAGGTATCTTCAGCCCACTACCAAGGCCAAGAAACCAAAGGCAAAAGCGAAAAAGACGCAGACACCGCACACCCTGGCAGAGAAAGTGAGTCTGTAATCGTAACTTGACTTCGAAGAAAGCTAACGAGCAGGAAAGCCCGCGAAGCAGAATATTGTGGAATCCAATCCAAGACTCGACACTAAGTAATTCATTCCAGCTGTTGCTCTAATTAACTCCTGCTCTTCATGAACTTTTACTGTATCGGAAATAAGTGTGTAGCAATTTTAAACTTAATGGTTTTGGAATCTTGAGTATGAGTCGAGGACAGAGTTCATTCACACGGGTTTCCAGAAATTGAGAGTTAGATGGCCGCAATCTGATGCTATAAGACAACCGCTCAATGTTCGGCGTCGCGGGATTTTTGGCACCTCACCTCTTCAAAGACGTCGTTGTTTCACGTAACAAAACCCTCTTATTTTCCAAACTATTGGCCTCGGCCGCGCGAGCGCCCGAGCCAAGGGTAGCGACACTTGCTTATATCCGGACAGTCAACTTCCCAGGACTTCCTCGCCTACTTCACATTTATCCCCCAACCGGCGAGGACTTGCAGTATGCAAATACTGTGGGAGAAATTCTCGCCGCCATCCCCCAATTCACCTCGCTGCGCTTGGGGCCAATACACTGGCCCCCCGATATTACCCTACGAAAGACGACCATATCCCAGATGAATCTCGACTCCGTGGTCATGATGGACTTGTCGATGTTGGTGCAGGTTATTTCAAATCTGGAGGTGTTGGAAAGCCTCAGGTTGAATGTGCATTTTACTCGGACACTGCCCGGAGCCATATCAAGTTCTCTTCCTTCGCTCCAAAACTTGAAAACATTGGACTGTGATCACATCAACGATCACCAGTTTTTTACCCGGCTCATATCCCTTTCTCCAATGCCACCCATCATATCGCTTTCGCTCGGGAACCAACTCTTTCCTCACACCCCCGGTGCTATGCAATTGATAATAGCGACAGCCGAATATTATTTGGTCATGCTGGTTTATGACTTCGTATGGAGACCTACTTTTCTGGGCTTGATTCTGAGGTGGCAGAAAGCTCTGCATACTCGAGGGAGGCCCCCATTCACGTGGCGCCAGAACATGTCATTTTATGGAAATGTGTTTTCGAGTCTGAATCTCCTGGCGCTTCAATCCGACCTACCGCGTGGTGATATCCCGGCAATCTCCGTTATGCTGTGTCCGCTCGCGCGAACTCCTGGAACAGCCATAATACATTCTACCACAGTTTTCGCGTTTCATATATAGTTCCCGTTGCGGTAGTGCACAGCACTCGTAACAGTATACATATTCCCTATTCTCCAGTCGCCACCATCTGCCCCACCCCATCATACATCATGGCCACTATTAAGACTACCACACCTGCGCTCCCGGACTACATTACCTACCGCTTTGCCAACCGGCTTGTCTATGTTCGGCCCGCCCAGACTTACGAGGTACTCGTACTCGAGCGAGGAGCGTATACGCCCCCTTGAACGCGTGTAGGTACCAGATACCGGGTGGATCCAGAGGGACCATTCTTCCGTTGAGGGGTTCGCTGCCCTCACCCGCTTGCGGGTGCGATGTCCCCCGGTCCGTATCGCCTGACGGGATGCTGCGCCTCACTCTCTCTCTCGATCCTGTTCCACCTCACTCTAAAAATTCGTTAGATCGGTTGGACTCAATCCTTATGCATAGCAGATCGATGGGAGGGAGGATAATCGAGTACCATGTAAGGACGTAGTGCCTGTATAGACCCTCAGCGAGGTTTGCCGACCTGCCGTCCCCTTGTCGCGGGGCTGGGGCTTACAATCCTTGGGCTCGCCCAGGATTCACCAAGACGGCTTAAATGGCGAGTTTCTTATAACCAATTTGAAGGCCCTCGGCCAGGCCCCTCCCCCCCTATATAGGGAGGGAGTTTCCCACGGGTAGTGGCGGACCGCCGCTCCGGGTCATGTGCATGTGCATCGCCACTTGATGGCCGCTTGCCGCCCGAATTGGCCAGCATGAAGCACATTCTGCGTACCAGCCTCTGGGTGCATATTGGCCATAGTACATGTTATTTGGATGAGAAACCAACTCAAACATGTCATTTTGACAGTGTCTGGTACCCTGTTAACCACCTCCAAATCACAAAAATATTTCCGGGCAGACTACCAAGGGTAGTGGGAGGTCCTAGACACTTTTGGGGACTTCATACATGTCTGGCAAAGCTTTCTATGGGTCTAGATGTGTTTTAAACACAGTTCTGGCCTAGTTTGAAATCTACTATGAAAAGATTTTTAAGGCCTCGCTCGGGACCCCCCGTCGACGGCCGTAATTTTGACGGCCGTCGTCTTGATAAGCCGTCTCGTTGCCGTCCCGTCGAAAAACTTCCAGAACCCCTGACGGAACGGGTCGGCTACCCGTCGTACAGGACCCGTAGAACCGGCGCGACGGGCACGGCGTGCAGCCCTAAGCCAAATGTGTAGTTTTACTGATGTTAGTACCTTCATACCGACCGCTTGGCCCGTATGCTGCCAACGTCAGGCTAGCGCTCGCCCATTTGGCGAGACAGAAGTTGGCTGTATCAACCCCGCGCTTCTCATCATATCGACCGCCGCCGGTACCCCTCTCAGCCGCACCCCATCCCATCCCCGGGTGCTCACGACTGCCCCATAACCACTTCACTAAACTGCCCACCCCAACGTCTGATTGTGAGCAGACTAGACTCCTGCAGGTCCACACGTGAGCCGATTAGATTAGATTTGCCCTTTAATGGTGATCGGCAATGCTCTGCCAATTCAAACTCCGACAGTGGCTGGTCGAGTGGTAGGACGTCAGTACTCTTGCTCTGTCCACTTTCAGGACATGTGTAAATTACATGGGAGAATATGGTGGCAAGACCTCTGAAAAAGAGTCTATCGTGCCGGATTTTTAAATTGTGTCCCTCTTCTGCTGGAATGAATATTTTTGAACATAGAATCATGAAGAACACTTCATGAGGGACCGTGATCCAAATTCCGTCACGATGAAGTTATTTGTAGCTATTTAATACGAAATCCACACCGCGAACATTTGGCGCACTTTGTGGCGGTTATGGAGTTCTGTTTTGGCGGGCCGCCAGGCCAGGACCGCAAATAGGCCAGAAACACAGCTTATTTCCAAATGCGGTAATACCACATTTTCTATCACCGAATTTTGGCAGCCTTGCCGACCACCACCTTTAAGGCAATGTCATGGCGTGAACACAATATACACGGGAGTGTGAGGCCCACGTGTCCTGCATTCGGGAGGGGGGCGGCCCAGCTGCGCCATAAGTGTGATGTGGTACCGAAAGAATTAGTGCATACGAGAGGTGCATCATAGGGCAGGAGACGCGGCGGGGTATGGCCCGTCACAACAGCCGTCTTTTCGATTTGGGGACCTGGAGACGGTTCGGGACGACAAAAAAGCGGCCGTCAACCGTCGATTGAAAGGCATACCGAAAAGGGCACCAAATACAAGTTGCAAGGTGCTGTGGCTTCTAAAACGTCTCACAAACGATTCTTGGCTCACATGAGTTCCTGCCAAAACCCGAGGAACACTCGTGCTTGTCCACGTGAGTTGTTTAAAATTGTTGGACTGAAATAATTCGGCGGGGGTTTTACAGGCAGATCCTGGGGCATACTCGTAGAGCCGCAAAGTAACCGGAATTGGGGTTGTCTCTGAAAGACTCGGGGGCTACTGGCCAAATTTTGTCTACACCTCTTATAAGAGGTGCAGTCAAGATATCTGACAGGAAAGACCGTCCATGGCTCGGTAAGCTTGATGGTGAACAAGCCGGTGAACATATTAGCACTACATAGAATATTCTAGAACACTTTTGTAGTAGTATGAATACCCCGCAATGAAACGGGCAAGGGCATCCGTTTGTCGGGCATTGCCCTAGGCTTTGTCAACCGGAATATTTGTGTTCTTACTTCGTCTCTCTAAGCCTAACACCTTACTAATTTATTTAAATACAATATCTATCCAAACCTCGAGATTAACGCCTAAGCGCTCCTACTAGAAGGAGCGAGTATGGCCCCATCTCCTTCTCTCATTAGTGGGGTTAGTTGAGAGGTGGCCCCTTTCCCAAGGCCGCCTTCTTTAAAAACAGCGCCTCTTCCCCTCGGTGCGAGAAGCTTGACCCACATCAGGGGAATTGCACCAGAGCGGGTTGCAAGCTTGAGTACGATGATCTGCGGATGACGAAACTAACTTGAGGTCGGAAGAGAAAATCAGTCCTAGAGTCTTGAAGCAGGGTTGCGCTCTGAAGAGGAGGGGTCGGGCGATGAGACATGGTGGGGCACGACACTGCAGAGAACACTTGAGGCACAGCAACAGTATACGCCGCACGGAATCTCTCGCACGACGTCGACTCCGGAGCAATGCGGGTCGGCAGATTTGGATCGCACAAATTGGCGCGAGGGCGGGGGCTGTCGGGCGATGAGATGTGACGTGAAGGCATTTTTCAAACCTCCAAATCCCGAAAAGGCAATTTTGGTATGTGGGCAGATAGCCAGGCAAATTAAGACAGTGATAGTCAGTAAAGTGGTGCGATTATGGCAGGAGAATTTTTGAAGGGCGTACCACAGTAGCGGACTCGGCTGCTAAGGCCTCTTTGAATGAAACAAATGCACACATCCACACACACTCTTTTCATCGCAGTGCACTCAATTCGCCACGGAAATTGACAGCGACTGGCTGGGGAGATAGCCAGGCAAATTTGGGTTTGAACTGTCTCCTCAGATTTCTTTTCCAGGCTCAGATATGCTCAAATGACAATTCCAAACAAATGCAAAAGAACCCCAAGTAATTTGATTGGCCATCAGAAAATCCGAGCTGACCATGCCCTCCGAATTTCAATGCCAACATAATGAGCATATTCTAAAGGAGAACGGTTGAGAATTGAGCTCAGGAAAGCCATCCGATGCAAAACTCATTGAAAAAAAAAAAAAATAGTCTGCGCCCTAAGTTCCGCAAGAGGCTGTAGTGGTGAATCAAGGTATGAACCGAACTTTGACATCCTCTAATGTTGTTCAGGTCAGTCTTTACCTTCGCGATTTACTCATGTGTTTGGGACAAGGTGAGTAGCTGATTTCAACTCTCCTACAGACATACTATAGCTACAGACTCTACTGATGATGTCTGATACAAGTATGCTAAGCAGAGTCTGAATGGAAGTAATGGAAACCAATAGGAACATACATGGCTCAGTGAAACTGTCTCGGAAATTCTTGGTGCTTGGGTACATAGGTGTTATATAATCATCTCGGTCGGGTTTGCAGCCTTTACTACTTCTCGCACTGAGTCCCTCAGTTGTTGGGCCTTTTGGTGGTCTCCCAGATCTGAATATGTAGAGGCGAGACTACTCATTTCATCAAGTGTGTCCGGATGAGTATTACCAAGAATCTGTCTCCGTTTTTCCAGCACAGAAATCTTGAGGTCTTTGGTCTTTTGATGCTCTCCCAGGCCAGAGTATGTTCTGGCCAGATTACTCATGGTGAATGTCACCGATGTACTATATCCCGTCTTCCACCTGAAGCCTCCTTTGTATTTTGTGATAGAACTCGATGGCCATTGTGGGCATTTACACTGGCAGATAAATCTATTCGAGGAACTCCTTCAGTAATCCCGGGGCCACAGTGGCCGCTTCGCAACCTGCCTATTATCCGATCTCTTAAGATTCTCTGCCTAATTCGTTCTGCTCTTCAGCTCGAAATTCTACCATCCATAATTGGCATTGGACATCGAGATGTTCAAAATGCAGTCTCAACCGAAACATGTATCGTCAATGAGCGCCCCCGACAGCGGGGATCAAAAGCGGAGTATTGGGGTATAACCTTGGCATGTTATTCCTAAATTTGGTAATATCCGTTGCATCATGCCATGAGGATGGCCGTGGCAACCTTAGATAGGGATCTAATTATAATTACCAATGATGACTTGGAATGGAGGACAGTCCATGTCTCTCACGGGCGGCCGCTGTATATAAGAGAGCAAGTTTAAACTTATTGGGACGACTCACCTCGCAAACTAGGATGAGCCAGAGAAAGAAGCCCGCAATAAGAATCACGGCATTTAACACGAGCGATATTGTACTCGGAACGGTCGACGGTTTCCCCCCGTGGCCCGGGGAAGTCAGTGACACTAGATCTTCTCTGAAGAGGTGACACCCCCTCCTTCCACGTACTAACATTCTCTTAGATCGTCGACCCCGCGATGGCGCCGGACGCCATTAAACAAAAGAAAAAGAAAAACCGTTTCGCGAACAAGAGCACAAAACTCGTGCGGTTTTTCCCCGGCGGAGAATAGTGCGTAGTGTTTCTTGTTATGTGCCGTTCCTGAAACCCTTCGTCGTTGTAGCGCCTGGCTCTCCCTACCAGGGTGACACAGCTGTCAGTGACACAAATCGAGGAGTTCGTCGCGAATTCCGGGCACAAGAAACCCCAACTTGTAAATGGCTATCGGAAGGTGAGAATTCACAGAGTTTAAAGAGGGTGCGCACGGCAGGAGGAAACGGGGCGCCAACTGGCTTAGCCAAACTTATCTCAACGCTCAATCACTGGTCAGGCCGCCGAAAGGGCGAAGGATCACCGACAAATCGCTCCAGAAAACCTACACAAATGTGGTGGAGGAGAAGAAGAAAAGGAGGAGGAGGAGGTATTTCCCACTGGTGCGTCTGTTTTTGCCATGCTTCGGCCGCCACTCAATGCCGACTCACCCGAGTAAACGTCACAGACAACAAGGAGAAGCGGAAGCACCATGCAAGAGCCGTGGAGGAAAAGTTTCAGCCGCTTCCGGGGGGATATCGGTCGTCAGCGATCTCTGCAAATTTAGGTGTGGTTCCCTTGGGCTTTGCTAGCAGTCGTTTAGGGCCAGGTGGCCCCATCATCTGCTCGGACATTGCGATGACATTCGAGCTATCGGTGAATGCACGGCTCTTCGGGCCCACGACCATACGGGGTGACGCCGAGTCGCTCCTCGCGTTCTTCCAGAGTCACGGTGGAGCGCGGCACTTCGAGTACATATGCTACGCACACGCAATGCTAGGAGTGGTGGAGGAAGGATTGGGCCACCGCACTGGAAACGTTACGCCCAAAATCGAGGGGTCGACGCCCCTCGGGATGGTGTTCCAGCATGTTGATGAAGACCCTCGAGCCTTTGGGCATGCGACATTACGGGGGGATGGTGATGCGGTTTTGGCGTTCCTGAGGTCACAGTGTCTGGAGCAGTCCCAGGATATCTGCTATTTGCGGTTGGTACTGGAGGAAGTGGCGAAAGGTTTGGTCTGTCAAATATAAGGCTAGTGCAGAAAACGTCCCATACCCCCAATAGTGCTCAGAAAGACTTAGATTTTTGCTATGATGTACTTCTAGGTATTCTAGAGGGCCTCAAACACCGGGATAGTGAATGTGAATCATATTTGAACTCTACGGTCCATATTCTTCAGAAGGAAAATTGATCCCGCAATAATGCACACTACATTTCAAGTAGGAGTGAGTTCCTATTTGAGGCCCTCCGGGCACACTGGCCGAGTTCACAGCATTAATTTTAGGCAGACTAACTGGCTTGCGTTGAGGGGCACGTGGTGTAGCGAGGACCGCAGTCGCGTCGCTGGGGCGGCCAGCGACGGACTCTGGATGGTATTCGGCCGCGGACCGATAAATCCAAGTACGCAGATAAACTAGTAGTGATAAAACAGTGTGCACTAGGGAGAGGACGATGGGTAGCAAAGTTAGATAGCTAGTGAGCAGTAAATTATCAGAGGAGTGAGAGATGAAGAGAGGAAATAATGGACGGACCTAGCGAGCAGTCAATGGGGAGAAGGAGAGAGGTGAGATTCCCCGTACTCCTCATCGTGCCATTTATGCTCGCTGGGGGTTTGAGTCATTCGGTGGGTCACGGACCCGGGGTGTCGTCTGAGTGAGCGAGTCATTCGGCGGATCGCGGACCCGGAATGTTCCACTCGCGCGGGGCCGTACGCTGCAAGTGCCGTGGAACGCACTGCAGTAAATACGGCAGCCTCCCCATTGAATGCCCGACGTGACGACGCCGGCATGGGGAGGGTGCTAGGGTCCTCGCTGCGACCAACATGCGCACCCGTTAGACTTGAGTAAATGATTTTTAAACCCGATTAACCCCCGGCGAGGCAAGATGCGCAATATTTCCTTGTTTAGCCCTGAAGCCACAATTTTACCTGTTCGAGTCGCAGGAGTGGAATGCCCACAGATTTTTTGGCCGGATTAACGGTGTGAACACTGACAGGGTTTCCAGCATAAATTTCAGGCAAATTAACCACCGCCGAAGCAAGTTGCACAATATTTCCGGTGTTTGGCCCCGCTTGCCCACAATTTTGCGTCTTCAAGGCGCAGGAGTGGAATGCCCATCGATGCTTTGGCCGAATAAACGGCGTGAAAATCGGGAGGGTTCCCAGCATAAACTGCAGGGAAATTAACCACCGCCGAAGCAAGTTGCACAATATTTTCTGTGTTTGGCCTTGCGTGCTCACAATTTTACATCTTCGAGCTGCAGGAGTGGAATGCCCACCAATGTTTTGGTTGAATCAAAGGCGTAAACACCGGGAGGGTTTCCAGCATAAATTTCACTGCCGAAGAGCGACAGGCATGTCTCAAGAATAATTTGTGTCTTTATTGCAGCAAACCCGGTCACGTTGTCAACGATTGCTTTAAGCGAGAGGCTAAGCACGGCGACAACTCGGGAAAAGCCTCGCCGAAGACCACCTAGTTTCACAGTCTTCGGCGACGGAAGGAACATTTCCCCGTTCTTCCCGTCCCTCCGAGTCTACCCATTTCCGCGTGCTCAATGGTGCGTGGGTAGCTTCAGTTTCTTCTCCCCGCTTTGATTACCAGTCCATGTCTGGGCTTGTAGTTTAACGACCAGAGCAGCAGGGGAAAAACTGAAGAGACAGGTCCCTTGTAAAGAATATCTTTTACCCACAAAAAGTCGGGAAGCTTGGAGTATCATTATTTATTCAATGCATGTTCCCCCTACATAAACTGATCCTTTGGTTGATGATATGCTCATTCTTACTAACATATGTCGGCTTAGATAGTGCTGGGTATTAAATGGTCTGGTAAATTACACGCCAAATTTTACATGTAAAATACATATTGAAAATTCCCTGGCGATACACGACCAGGTCGAGGTAATATTGGCAGCTCTCCAGAATACTCTGAAGTGCATTGTATCACAAATCTAGCTCAATCCGGGTGGTATTGCTACTGTGCGGCGCGTTCTGCTCTCAGACAGCCGAAAACACCGAATTTTGACCCAGTAAATCATTTTGGGGATCTACAACCCAGGTCTAAGATGTTAAGCCCTCCGCACTTTCATTGCGGATCTAATGAGCCGATTCCCGAGCGAAAAGGTTGAGAATTGAGCTCACGGCAGCCGTTCTCGTGAAAACTTGCCAAAAAAAACAGGCCGTGCCCTGGTAGCTTAGCGCACTCGGGGGGCGAGTCTCTTATCCTGGAGCCGGAAAAAAACAGGGAAATGGCAAGATGTTGGGCGGAATAGAGGATGAAGGGTTGCGGCAACAGGCCGCAACATATTCCAGCTTTAAACCGCGGTTGAAACTGCTTGCTTCCCACATTAGAAGTCCAGACCTTGTTTCTCTGAGCACCGCGCTGGCGATGATCATCAACAGACTGTGAATTCTGTGAATCCGGGAGGAGTAGGACGGCAGGGGATTAGCTCGCGCGAACGATAGAAAATAGAAAGGTGTGGTATTTCACTTCTGCTCAACATAATAGGTCGCAGTTTGAGAGCGAAATCGTTTTCGACGGAAGGGCCGCAGTCAATCAGAGCTGGCAGGAATCCATCTCACATGGGCAAAGAGTGGACGCACTACTTCAGACTGGACATTGTGCTGCTGGTTCCTCTTGGTGTGGTGGATGGCGGAAAGCCCAACATCAACGCTTTCTCGTACATCGGAGTGGAGCTCTATGAGCTGGAGTCAACTCGGGGGCATTCTCGCCCGTGACTCAGCAGACGCTTCATCTGCAAACCTCGACATTTGCGCATTTGCCCGCAATTCAAGTTCTCGCGGTAGTGCGGAACCCTCGGATGACTCAGAAGCTCGCAATACTCTCCGAAGATGACTTCAATTTCTTCTCAAATCTTCGCGCCACGCGGGGGAATGTCTCTACGGCCATAAAAAATTCTAGGACGCGAAAGGAGAGTGTTGAGGAATATTTCTAGAGCCTTAGTAATATTTATATATATTTTCCGTATTTTTACGCGATTTTTTGGGACTTTGGTGTCCCGATATTTTAGGTTGGGTCTGGGATCAAAGTTATATTAGAACTCTCAGGGGTCCTGTATTAATCAATGATCCGGATAATCCATTCCTCCATCTAAAGGTTCAAGCCCCGGATACCTTTGTGCATGAGCATCCCCGTAATCCATATCATTGAAACCATCTGGTGCGTTACACAGAACGCGCGGCTACCGGAGACGTGTGAAAAGGACCCTGAAAGAGAAGCGGAGAATGATGGAGATTCAGGATGATTCGGCGGTGATTGTACGACATGTTTTCAAACGGCCGTCAACATTCGATTGCGTTCCCAGGGGAAGCTTCCCGTGAGATGCGAACGAAGAGTATAAGAGTCATGTACGAGAGCTCATCCCTTCTGCTTACCCATGTCGCACTCGCCACCTTCTAGTTCTACACTACCTCCCCAGCCCGGCTGGGTGAAGGAAATGTTAGTGGATCCAATGGCTCTCAAGGCAGTCTGGGGCAAAAAGCAAGCGCACTCAGAAGTACCATTGGTCCGTCTTGTGCAAATGCGATGCAGGGCTCGTGCAGATGAAAGGATTCTGCTCTTGGGAGAAACACATGCAAGTACTTTGGCCGTCTACTACCAGCCACATTGACTCTATGTTTTGCAGCAAAACTGATCAATACAAGGGCCTGAAGCCGCGGCGTACAAAGTTTAGGGCCCATCCATACTCCCAGGCTGCACTTCGTGAGTTAGCTCGTGACGATTTCAATAAGTAAACACTTTCACACCATTCAAACCAGACCAACTCGAAGCTCCTGGGCCTGGCCCAGGAAGGTCTGGTACGCCATCGTGGTCGTCTCTTGCTTGGGAGGGTACGCAATCCGTCCGACCTTTCGATCTCTTTCTGCTAACGCGTACTTTGTTGAAGTTCCGATTCTCGGCCCTGTCTCGAGTGACCAAAGCACCAAGGGTACGTTAATTACCATCATGTTATGAATAATGGTGAGCAATCCTAACCGTCGACCGACGTTGTAGATCTTCCTGGCTCCACGATTTCCGCAACCGTTGCTTCTAATGATGACGACAACGGGGCCATGTCACTTCCACAGGGGTCAGTCCCCCCTCAAACCACCAGTAACGTGCCACTATCACTGCCAGTATCAGGTCCGACAGTTCCGTGTATGTGGTTACTGAATGGATCGAGTGGGAATTATTCTCATTTGTATCTGGCCTCCTCTCAACCAGCCATCCAGGTCCGTCAGTAAAATATCAATAACAGTAACTCTGATCTTCGTCATCCAGGGACCAAGGACCGAAGGTCGCCAGCGCCTTCATCTCCAGTAAGTCACCGGACTTACATATACCATTGAAGACAAAGGTGAGATAAATGTATTGCAAGTAAGCTATGAACCCGCATTGACATTACGAGCCATTCTGACTTTGTTCAAAGGTTTTTTCTTCTTCCAAGCGGTTCGCGCGATTTTTCCGCTCGATAGACAGTGGCACTGGGGACCGGCACCGCCCGTTGATCGATGCGGAAGCTTGGCACTTGTTTGTTCTCGATTCAAATTCAATTCCTGATGCTCCATTGTTTTCTACCTTCCCTTCCCACCATACGGACTTGCTTCAGGAACAAAAAATGTTTATCCAGCTAAGAAGCATGCGACCCAACAAAAATCTCCACTATTGCTTCCAAATTTCGCTCCCTATCTTGCATTTGGGCGGTCAGATACAAACAGTGAAATTTCAGGTGAATTGGAATATTTTCTAACTCTGCCACAGGGCTCATATGAATACATTCCCTATTCCAAGTGTCAAAATTAAGGCCCATATGGAAGGTTTGAGCTCGGAATTGAAGGACGGGAGGCTGTAATCGAATGCTGCACGTGACCTCGGCCTGTAAATCTCGGGCGGACATAATCATCAGTAGGATATCTCTCAGCAACACTATGCTGCCAGATCTTTTATTTTCCTCTCACCTCTTGGTGAAGGCTCAAATATTAGTCTAAATTCAGCTGCAATTACACATTTGGGAGAAATTAGAAGAAAAGGCAGCGTAACTTTCTGAAGAGAGGATTTTCCAACGAATCTCCATGCAGGAGCTAAGAAATCCACTCAAATGTAACAAAGTTATTAGGATTTCACGCTGTACCCAAATTCATCCATCGCCGTAGCGCTCGCACAAGAAACCGGAAATCATAATGAGCCGACCATGGCCCTTTTTTTTGAGAACCTGTTCGCCGGCCTTAAGCCAGTAATGATTACTGTACGATTTCGACCGGGTATTCGGTCACGGGTCACAGAGCCCGCCGAATTGAATACTTGGCAAATATGTCCCAGGTCACAGCGATTTTGGATCGATGTTTTTGAGCTTCGGTGTCCCAAATAAGCAATTTTTCGCGCCGGCGGCGCCGGAATTCTTCCCAAAAAGGCAATTCGAATACTTCAGATCTGAATACTTATGGTCACAGGTCACAATGGGCGAATACTTGGTCGAAATCGTACAGTATTTTGGTAATCATTCGAGTGAATGGTCGACTAGAAAATGATTGAAGGTGGCATTTCATGGCAATGCTTAGACTACCCTACACTTTACATCTTCTTCGGGTTTATCCCGATTTACATCCTCGCCCGCCTTTCCCTGATCGTACTCCCCTTCACAACCTTGCGTGCCCTCCCCCCCGACGTGTTCGTTGACGTCGACTGGAGCGTCTATTTCCCGCACTTTTAAGACTGCTACCCACCTATTCTCCCACCAGCCAGTTTTCCAACCAGGTACTATACCGATTGTAGCTATGTAACATTTATCACCTTGTTCGGCCCTTGTGCTATGTCTGCGGGTGGCCGTATTTTTTCAAGTTTTTCAAGTGAGAATAGGAAGGAGAGAACGGGAAAAAAGGGAGGCAACTCATAGGAATATCTGTATCTATCTACCTGTATTTTTCCAACTAAACCCAATGTCAAACGCGCGAGAACGCGTATGTTCGCAGACGTAACCATTAGCATCAGACTCTCGACCATCCGGTTCGATCATAACTATCAGATCCTTGCGTTGTGCCCGCAGATGCAGATTGTCGTACAACCAGACGAAGTCGGTTTTCAGAATCATTGGATGCCAATATGTAGTTTTTTTGCACCACCCCCTCCACCGGTTCTGGAGGGAGAATATTTTAGTGTCACATGTGCGTTATGTCCCAAATAGCCAACGCACATTGCGTGTGGAAACCAAGAGCATATTATCAACCAAAAAATTAACCTGTCCAGTGGAAACAGGCACTGAATAAATAATGATGATACGATTCCGCACCAACGTCTCTGATAGACTTTTTCGGTGTGAAGAACCTTCCAGTCGTGTGTGAGAATCAAATGACGGATCATATGCTTGCGCAATCGCTTTAGGGTATACTTCAGTGTACCTATCGTCGAGCGGCAGTAGGCAGGTATAAGATGCAGCTGCGTGTTCAACAGGACGCCCGCCAAGATGATGCGTCCTCGGGGCATAGGTGAAAAAGGCTCTTGGAGAGTTGTCGACTGGGGGGAGTGACGCATACAGTTGGAAAGACATACAAAGTGCCACTCGAGCACGCCTAGTTTGAGGGGGATTGGACAAGAATTGAGTCGGGAAAGAGCCGTGCAAGATGGTGACTGAAACGCGCTAGAGCCGAATTAGGTCAAAAACAAAACCATGGAACTAGGAATCAAGACCACCTACGATGGAAAGCGGGTCCAAAATGCTTTCGAACGCGCCTACTGGCAGGAAATTTGGACAAGAATTGAGCCTACAGCGAGCATGGCAAGAGAGGGACTTTTGAAGTTTCTCTTATTTACAAAATGTTCGGAGTAGGGCTCCCCACTGTACCCGTATATACGGTGGTACGGTTACGGTACGGGCTGTATACCGTAATAACCGTAAAAATACGGTCCGTATACGGTATCTCGTAAAGTGCTGCATGTCAATAGAGTAATGCTCCTGATATGAGGGAACTTTGTTGAGGCTAAACACTGAGAATATTGAAAAAGTACACTATCACCTCTACCAGATAATGCATTCAAAGGAACGAACTACGGCCATCACCAGTGAAGAGTTTGATGCGGAAGGTCATACAATGTTCGCAGTTCGTGATGAACTGGTCGCCTGGCTTGATAATCTTGCCGGTGCATCGGGTCGATATCAACAGTCCCTTCGAGAGTCATTTAAACCGTGCGAGCGAGAAGAGTGCAGTGAGTTTCTCCTCATTTTCTTGGCTCAACTAATGACAGCATTGCAGGGTCCCTGGAATCGAGCAGAATTTGAATGACTGCTTGTTGAGTGGCTGATCACTTGCGACCAGCCATTTCAAGAGGTTGAACGGCCAGAATTCTGCCGTCTCATGCAATATGTATACCATTGCGTTAAGAAATTGTCCATCCCGTCTTCGAGTACTCTACAATGCCGAGTCGAACAAGCGGGGAAGGAACTCAGAAAGGAGTTATCTTCCTTCTTTGCGTTAGTTTGAAGGCCAGCGGGGCTCGCAGCGAGGAGGGTGGAAGCACCTCCCAGAATTCTTTCGGATTTGTTTGGATTTTTTTTTCCCCCACACTCAAAAGTGTAGGCCTTGATCGGGGGTAGGATATATCAGGGGAAATAACAGGCTGTCCTTCCGAAATTCATTCTCGGGCTCGTGATCATGGGGTATTTGAATGTAACCCACCTCCTCTTTTCTGTACATGGCGAAGTGCCGCCACGCGTAGTTCATTAGAGGAGGCATGGCCATCAATATCTGTAATAATGATACTTTGAAACGGAATGGAGTCATCGGGTTGAGTGAACGGGTCAGGCACTGGAGTGGGATCATATCTGGCCGTGGCAGCGTCACTTGCGGAACTAGGTTGAAGATGTTCGAGCATCTAGGTAAACTCAGCACCTACAACTGGGAGATCTGGGAAGGACATAGGACTGACATGCTTTGTGTGGTCTATAGGGCTGAAATCAGCGCTCGCAATGAATCTGGCACCTCTGAAATAAGGCATGTCACAAGTGCGGGTCACCCACAAGTCATCCCGGGTTGACCCATGAGAATACTCGTGGGAAACCCGACTCGCAGGTTCGGGTGTTGGCACAGGTAGTTGCAGATCTGAGTTTGATTGTTGAAAAAAAAAAGTTTGTACTCGCGAGTTTTCATGTGCCTTAAAACATGGAGTTGGAGCTGAGAAATAGCAAAGAAAGAAAATGCCTGTGAGTTGATCCGTGGGAAACCCGTGACCTGCGAGATGGGTACGTTCTATCTGCAAAAAAGAACAATTCAATCCGAATTCTTCTTCTGCTTCTTCTTTCTTTTCTTTTTCACTTCTGTGGGATTACCCTCCCACCTGAAGCAGGTTGGTGGAGTCAGCACATCCTTTGTTTTCTTTGTTCAATTGTGGTGGTGTTTCTTTTGCAGTCTCTTTTAGTCTACCACTAATTCATGTATCCAGTTTTAAACAAGCCTGAAACGCCAAGTGGGTCATCTCAAGTCATCCACGGTAATATGGCAGCCAGAGAAAACATCCAATGCTCACACAGACATCTTGTATGAACGGGACCCAGCACCTGTTCATGCTGATGTCGCTGACCTGCGAGAAATGGATCAGAATTAGGGCTATCTGTCCAGACTGACCCATGCACATACGCAATTGCCGTTGGTGTTCAGCCTTGATGGCCACGATGGTGCACTGGTGCATCATCCTCCAGACCAGCATGTTTGGAACTAGGACCAACATGGTGGTCAACACCGGCAGGGTGAGAATGGATGCAACATGATACATGGCTATCAGGTCTGAGAAGTTAAGTGGGATACCCATTCCAAGTTGTCTTAAGTACTCGAGTGTGGACAGTCGGCCCCAACCCACTTCAAGTTTGCTTGGTGATCTGATCTGATAGAAGATTCTAAATGCCTTGATCCGCAACTGCTGCCTGTGCCATCAGGCCAATCACCAGGTATCAGCATTGGTATCGGCTCGTTTCGGCTCCAGGGGCTTCCATCTCAGAGCCCAACTATTCACAGACCCATATTGCAACATGCTCCAATTAGCTTCATTGAATACGGCCCTTTTTCTCTCAGGAATCCCCAAGTTGCTCAACAACCAACAGAACCCAAAGATGGTGTTGTCTGTATTTATGTTACATACTGAGTGATTGTGATTTAGTGCACACTTTAGCGAAGTAGATATCCAGACACTACCATAAGTAGAGCTGTCCATGGAAGTTTGAGTACATTAAGCTCTGTAAACACTCAAATTGGCTAGAGTCACATCAGATGTATAGCATATCCAAAGGTTAGCCCAATCGGGGCAGCATTCCGAGTGCTACAGGTGTCCTACTCAAAACCAAGTTTTTACGGAAGAAATTATATTACGTAAAAGGATCAAAACTACCGGTATTCCATTCGCTGCGGATTTCCAATGCGAATTGAATGAGCCTATTTTCAAGAGGAACGGTTGAGAATTGAGCTCAGGGCAGCTGTTCTAGTGAAAACTTGCGAAAACAGAAAGAAAAAAAAAAAAAAACAGACCGCGCCTGTTGTACCGCAAAGAGCTGTAAAAAAAATCTCGGACTCCCCTGATTTACACTATCGCGGACCGACCTACGACGCTCAGAGCCAGTTTTAGTCTATTTTACGGACAGAAAAATCGAAATTTTCTCCGCAGATTTACTCTATTCCGCCGAGCTCACCCCAAGTGACCGGGAGTAAGCGGAACAAAGGTATGCAAATGTCGGCATAATAGGGAATAAAACTTGAGAAATATACTACCATGCCTAGGAACGTCTGGAGCTGTGACAGCTTTCGTGGCCTCTCCAGGTCCAAAATGGCGCTCACTTTCTCCTCGTGCGTTGAAAGTCCCAACCTGGAAACTTTGTGCCCCAACAAGAGTATGGATGAATAGACCAAATGACATTTAGAGGGTGAGAGGGTTATCTCTGCTTTTTCTATGGCTCCTAATACGCAGTCCAGATGATCGATACGGTCCTCGTATGTCTGTGAATATACGGCTATATTGTCGATGTAAACAAGACAGAATAGCCACAAATAGGGCGAGAGTATCCCTTGCATGACCCTCTGAAATATAGATGGCCCGTTTCTCAAACCGAAAGGCATCCACTTGAATTGAGCTAAGCCACGATGAGTTCTGAACGCGGTTTTCTCCACGTCTTCCTCGGCAACCTCCAATTGCGTGAATCCTGAAAGAGCATCCAACGACGATAAAACTTGCGATCCTGATAAAGCTTGCAGCATTTCGGCTTGCCTAGGGATTGGGAACTCATCAGCAATAGTGACCACGTTTAATTTGCGATAGTCCACGCAAAAACGGTGTTTTCCGTTTCGGTACGCAATTACTACGGGTGCGCTCCACGGACTGATGGAGGGTTCGATAACCTCTTGCTCAAACCATTTGTCTAACTGCGTGTCAATGACTCTTCTTTTTTCCGGAGAGCTCTCCCAATTTCGGTGAACCTCGCAGTTCACAGCTGTCGATAATGGGCGGAAATCTCAGGCACAGTGGGAATGCTGCCCAGTGCATGTAGTAGTGAGCTCGGCACTTGACCGCGCGGCCAGCAACCAGGTTTACAGCTTTTCGCAGTCCGCAGGCGAGAAACCACGGCAGTGCATTGAAGAGGAGGAGAGGAGCCTTGAAGTTGATAAGTTTGTAAATGGAGACAGGGGACTGAAAACTGAATGCACCACCAAGGGCAGCAGATTGAGCACGGCTCAGTAAAGGAGAAGAAACTAAATGGAGATACACTATACGGAGATAGAGCAAACATACGCATATGAAACCTCGTCGTTTCGTTAAAGAAACGGTAGATGGCGAGCCCAAAGAGCAGTTGATGAGAAAAATGTTGCAAAAATATGGACGGATACAAACAGGTGCAATCTGATTCGAGGCATCCGCTTAATACACAAGGTATATCGCGCATACAAGGGACAGGACAGATTGTGAACCCGTCTATGGTCAAAATATTACTGTACAGGATTTATTGCTTCAAAACTCAGAGACAACTGACGCTCAAAAATGGTGTAGAAAGAAAACGGCAACAAAGACCAGCCAGTGGCTACGATGTACTAAGTTATTTCATAGTTTCAACGCCGAAAGTGGCGACTCACCTCCTCAGAGGAGGTCGGTAATATTGGACGACGGTCCGAATCACGCACGCCAGTTCGAGAACACCCTGGGCCCTCTTTTCGCCGGTTTAGGACATGCAGAGATCGTGACGGCTGCCACTGAAACGTCCCAGAAGCCTTCCTCCGGCGGGGGGCCGTACAAAGGCTGCAATACGTGTCGAGGAACGACACCAGGTGTCGAGTTGGGGGAGAGTGGCGTACCGGCTGCCCCTGAAACGTCCCAGAAGCCTTCCTCCGGCGGGGGGGCGTACAAAGGCTGCAATACGCCTCGAGGAACGACACCAAGCGTCGAGTCGTCGGAGAGCGACGTAGACGCTGGGGAGGTGACGAGAGGAGAGGATTGCGGAATGTGGTGCATGTCGATGTTCTTGGTACAGACGAATAGCTTGAAAAAAACCGCATCCACAAAGTCAGTGGACTGAAGGCCGAACATGAATGGATCGCCGCCGTCGGGACCATAGCCAACGGTTATTGAACCATTTCGACGTAAAGGAGGCTTGTTCAAACCCAAGGACGGTAGGCATAACGCCTGCGGACAATTTCAGCGCAACTCCGAGTATGCGGCTGAAGTACTTACTGTGATGGAGTAATCAGAGGGGTCGAAGCAAAACAGGTACGCATATAGGTCCCAATGACTCTTGTTGAAAATCTTGATACCGTAGCCATGTGGGTTCATATTGAGATGGGCGGTGTTGTTCTCGAAAAGGTCCGTCGCGTCAGGCTTCGGATCATTGTCCCCCGCCGTCATGCGGTAGATAGAAAGCCCCGCATGAATCGCTCACAAGCACAAGATCTAGTGCCGGCCCTTTCTGACGTCCAAGATGGAAGTTGAAGTGAGCGATTTTGGCGAAAACAGAAGGCACACAAAGGTCGCGCGGAATCCTTGGAGCCATACTATGGCGGGTGTACGTATTGAGTAAGCAACCTTTCCAAGTTGGCCGCTCGATAGTAAAACAGTCTCTGGAGCCGTCTTCACAGAATGCGACTTGGCTGGTCCATTTAACTAGGTTGGAAGTGATTCGAAAATAAAAGTAAAAATATATAACTACGAGTTTTTCTGCCACCCCCCAAGTACAATGTATTACGTACATTCACATTCCCTGCTGTGTATAAGGCCACACGTGGGCGAGTGCGGTTCTTCCTGGTGGAGATCCTGTTGAAGGATGCGTGGGATGCCGGGGACAGGCGATGTCCGAATTCCATCGGGTGCATCCTGACGGCAGTCCCAATTCAGGTCGGACGCAATACAATATATTACACTCACGTTACTTGCCGCGTTTAAGGCCACCCGTGGGCGAGTGCGGTTTTTCCCAGTGGCGGTCTTGTTGACGGATATGTGGGGATGCTGGGAACAAGGGATCCCGGATTTCCATCAGGTGCATCCTGACGGCAGTCCCAATTCAGGTCAGACACAATACAATATATTACATTCACGTTCCCTGCTGTGCGTAAGGCCACCTGTGGGCGAGTGCGGTTTTTCCCAGTGGCGGTCCTGTTGAGGGATGCGTGGGGATGCTGGGAACAAGGGATCCCGGAATTCCATCAGGTGCATCCTGACATCAGTCCCAATTCAGGTCGGACGCAATACAATATATTCCATTCACGTTACTTGCAACGTTTAGGGCCACCCGTGGGCGAGTGCGGTTTTTCCCAGTGGCGGTCCTGCTTATGGATATGTGGGGATGTTAGGAACAAGGGATCCCGGAATTCCATCGGGTGCATCCTGACGGCAGTCCCAATTCAGGTCAGACACAATACAATATATTACATTCACGTTCCCTGCTGTGTGTAAGGCCACCTGTGGGCGAGTACGGTTTTTCCCAGTGGCGGTCCTGTTGAGGGATGCGTGGGGATGCTGGGAACAAGGGATTCCGGAATTCCATCAGGTGCATCCTGACGGCAGTCCCAATTCAGATCGGACACAAGAAAATATGTTATATTCTCGTTACCTCCCATGTTCAAGGCCACCCGAACCTCAATTAATATTGCTTGTGCAATGAACAGAGCTATAACTAGCAAGGACATCCAAAATAAATTGAGGGTCGAAGTAAGTGGAGAGAAAGACCCAGTGGCATCGTTTCAAATTCACCTGTTTGAAGTGAGCACAGTAGTACTTAAGGGGACCATCACAATTCAATATCTGAGCCCCTACTGTACTGTCGGGATGAGAAAGGGGTTGTTTCGTGATGTTCTAACACAGATGGATGCTTGGTAAATTGCTGTGGTGGTGCGAAACCCAAAAAGCAGTTGGATTCTGTGGCATGTATTGAAGTGATTCGTATATTAATTTGTCGCGAGTTTTTCAAATCACTGTGCCATTGCAATTTTTTTGGAGTCGTCGCGAAGGCTGGATAGAGGCATACACCTATTATGGAAACATCTGTTTTGAGAACTCACGTGCATATTCTCCGACGTGACTCGGGTTAATTAGACGACGCGAAATGTCCCATTGCGTCTGCCCAAAGTACATTTTCACGCGTCAAATACATTGATTAAGCTTCCGATTTGCGCCTATCTTTTTTAAAAATGCCTCCTCCTCCTCGGCATTGTTCGTCGTCTTCTTCATAGTTTTCGGCCATCTGAATGCCAGGCAAGGCATTGCCGCGAGTTTGTGAGAGAATGTAGACATCGAAGTAGGAAAGGCCAATAGCGAACTAATCTTCTTGTCATATTACAGCTCTTCGCGGAACTTAGGGCGCGGGCCATTTTTTTTTTTTTTGTAAGTTTTCACGAGAACAGCGATTGGGGTATCATTTCTCAACCGTTTGCCTTGAAAATAGGCTCATTCGATTCGCACGGTAAGGGCGGAGGGCCTCATCTCCTAGGTTTTTTTATGGGAACTGAAAGTCTCCTTTTTTGGATAGATTCCCGTGTTTTTCAGTGGTTGAGCGGAGAACACGTCCTATGGGACCTATTTTACTCCGATTGACCTAGATTTTTATTATGGTGGACTTGGACATATTCTGGAGGGCCTGAAATACCGGGATAGTGAATGTGAACGCTGGTTCGAATCTACCATAGACTTTGGGATCAACAATATGAAAGGAATGTATCTATGAACCGTATATTTGAAGTATTAATCCCATTCAAAATACCGGTATCTCAGGCCCTCCGGAATATGTCGAATTCCACCATAATAAAAATCTAGGTCAATCGGAGCAAAATACGTCCCATGGGACGTGTTCTCCGCTCAACCACTGAAAAACACGGGAATCTATCCCAAAAAGGAGATTTTCGGTACCCATAAAAAACCTAGGAGACGAGGCCCTCCGCACTTTCCGTGCGAATCGAATGAGCTTATTTTCAAGGCAAACGGTTGAGAAATGATCCCGCAATCGCTGTTCTCGTGAAAACTTGCAAAAAAAAAAAAAAAAAAACGGCCCGCGCCCTAAGTTCCACAAAGAGCTGTAAACCGTCACAGCCGTCCTCCTTTAGTTGATCGTACCCTTCCCTACTCCTGAACCCATGCAAATGGCTTCGCGAGATTTTCGTCATAACGGCCACCCTTTATCCAGATAGGATCACAACACTATTATGTGCTGCGAAATGACCATGTCCGTCCCAAACGCCGCCGTCCATTTGGGCACTCCTGGCACTAAACAATGCACTACACCGGGCTGCCATTTGAAAAGCATGACCTCGATCTGAACGATGCAATACGCCGGGGGTCCGTTGCGAGGCAGGGGGTTCAAGGTATTGTGAGGCATGTCGTTCAAAATGGCTCTGCACAACACAGCCAGAATGAATTATGAGGCACAGGCTTCAAAATTGATTGTGTCCATTGCCCTTTCTATCCGGAATGCAGGCTGTGTCATGTAAGCATTACATAAATTACCCAAGCTCTATTAGTAGTCGTCCGACCGTCAACTTCGGGGACATCGCAAGGTTAGCCATCGGTACATCGTCCTCCGGACCGGATATCACGATGTCTGGTTTTGTGCTTGAGCGGTGCCGCCCGTTTTCTTGACCTTGCCTGCGGAACAAATGTGTGATGAAGAGTGCGGGAAAGAGTCTTGCGCTGAAGATAGTGCTGGTGTAGAGGAAAAGTCACGTTCGTCACGTCGGGTTACGCCGCCGAAACATTCGGAAAGAGCTCCGAAAAGAGAGTTCAGAAAAAGCCGCAGTGACTTTTGCAGACTTTTTTTCAGAGTTCAACCCTGTGAGTGGAATGTTTTGCAGGGTCAGTTCACAAACTTTTGGAGCAAAACCCACTTCCAAATGAAGCGACTATGAATTCACTGGGTCCAGTTCTTCCGAGTGTCCTCCACTCGAAAACTAAGTGAACTTCACGCAAAGCGGAAGCAAAAAACATTGAATAATTACACCGTGGAACTCCACTCCGTGAAATTCACTGGGTTTTCAGGGACTTTTCGGGTGAATTTTCGGCACAACATTACCTTCATGTCAGTATGAACACCTTGTCAGAGGGCCTGAAGACTCATGTGAGTAACCAGCTATAACTTATCTGACTATCTATAAGTATTTTTGATTTCTAGAACATATACTTTCCTGTGTAAAGATCACCTTTGATGGCCCGTTGTCCGACGGTAGCCTGGTTGCAGCATTTCAGTAACTTGATCTTAACTTCCACGTGCCTGCATTCGCCAGTGTCGCGCCGGGGGGCGGGACAAGGCCACGAAAATACTATGGAGTATGTGATTGCGCGACGAGAAATCAGCCTGAAAGAAGCCAGCCACGGTATTGTCACTTTGCTTGCTGAGTGATCGTCTGACTTTCGGGTTTGAGTTCAGTAGTCCTCCATACTGTCGATGTGGTAAGCACAGCGATGTATTGTGGTCTGGTTCGACCAATATTTGCGGATCACTCCCTTCTAAGGGGACACTAGTTGACGATCCCTCACCCAGTGCAAGATTTTCCAGATCGGTCGTTGATACTGGTATTACCCTCTTTATAAGATTGCGCACGTCTGTCCGTTCGCTTTTTAGACTCCGCTCAATCTCCGCTGCTGCCTTTCGCCGCGGCAGCTTGCCGTTTGGATCATCGGTCCCCGAGTGCTGCCGGCTCACAGGCAATCAGTCACTCGGCATTGCCGGCACTACGTCACCCTTCCAACAAGCTTTGGCAAGGTGGGCCATGCACTGGGGATGCAAAGGAATCTTGTCTGCACCTCAACTGCTGCGTGCAAGACACCAAAAGTGTGGGAAGTTTGCGTGGAGCTGCTGTGATGACGGGAAAAGCTCCTTCCCGCAGCTGTGCATCCAACTGATACCTATTTCTATGTATACAATACACTTTTTCAGGCTGTCACCAAACAAAAGCAGTCTGTCACCAAACAATGTGGCGAGATTTTGCATCAAAACAGTATTTTGGCCACTGTGCAATCATTTCAAGCTGGATTTTGACGGGGTCGTGCTGGGAGGATAGCCAGCGAAATTCCGGTTCAGACTGTCTCTTCAGATTTATTTTGATGGCCCTGGTGCTTTTGAAAAGGAGCTCAGGGCTCTCCATGCTAATCCAAACAAATGCAGGCCATCACCAAACAATATGGCGAGATTTTGCATCAAAACAGTATTTTGGCCACTGTGCAATCATTTCAAGCCGGATTTTGACGGGGTCATGCTGGAAGGATAGCCAGCAAAATTCCAGTTCAGACTGTCTCTTCAGATTTATTTTGACGGCCCTGGTGCTTTTGAAAAGGAGCTCAGGGCTCTCCATGCTAATCCAAACAAATGCAGGCCATCACCAAACAATGTGGCGAGAGTTTGCATCAAAACAGTATTGGCCACTGTGCAATCATTTCAAGCTGGATTTTGATGGGGTCGTGCTGGGAGGATACACCGCCAATCGGACATTTTATTTGATCAATGTTGCCGGCAAACAATCTCGAAATGGTTTACTTAACATCCGAGCTTCATCTCGTCAGTGTTTTACCAACATTTGGGTCACAACATGTACGCAACACCTCTGCAATGTTGTGAAAACATTGTAAGAAGGTTTGGTCTGCCTTTAGTGTTCCGTAGTAAAACATCTCTTGGTACCTGCTATACCTCTAAAATTGCCTCCTCGGCGAAAAGGCCGGGCACCGGCGACCCAACGCGCTATCTTCTTATGTGTGCGCGTCACATGTGAAAGGCTCGTTGGCAGATGGTGCGCACATCAGGAAAAACCGAATCCTTGGTCTCTCGCAGCCAGACGCTTCAATACATATTTAAACTCGTACCTCGTTGTACCGAATCCTCGGCGCCGCTGAAATTGAAGGTGATGGCTGATATTGTAAAATCGTCGCCGAACTGAACGTAGCCGGGCAAGAATGCAGATTAAAGCATTGTTAAGCAAGAGAAGTGCATGAGGCGCCGGTATCACTTGGACTGTGAAATTCTACAAGTCGTGCATCAATCACACGTGATGGATGGTTTGTTGCTGCCACGTCGCACATCTCCTCCCACCATCTCCCTTCCCATTCCCCTTTATCCTCTGCAGTGTCAATGTTCTTCCAGTACTTTTCATGAAGTCTCCAAGCTCTCAAGATTCGAGCCGCTGAATCCTCAGCGCTCAGCAGGCTTCAATCGCAATTTGAGGTCGAAAACCCCGCCTTGGTATGGACGTCTTTCAGCCCTCAAGCACCATCTTCAGGCCGACTTCAAGTTCCATTTGGTCCACGCTTGTGGTTTGTGCGCGTGCCTGTGTCTTCCTTGTGTGCCTGCCAGCACGACTGGCGTCGATCGTACACGCTCGTCGCCGATTTGTTCGTCCCAAGGCCGGACAACCTCATAGTCGCTGCCACTGCCCACGCGCGCATCCTGCGCATGTACACCGGACCGGCAGTGTTGCCCTGATGGCATTATACTCAATGTCGCCTTCGACGCCAACCCACCTGCTCAATCTAGTTCTTTACCGTCGACCGGACATCGCTCTCCCGCCCCTGCCGTCAAGTTCAATCAAATGGTATTATTTTGCTCATGCACCGCAATCAAGTCGTGCATCAAGCTCGCTCGGTCTCAATCTCAACTCATCTCGTACAAGCCCAATTGCCTTAACATGTCTTCTGGCTCGGTGATCAAGACATTGTACGACACTTTGAATGATATCTTGAAGATTTGCTTCAACTTTTGGTGCCTCGACACGGCTTGGGTGCCCTCTAAGGCACGTGCAGGTGGTTCTCTAAGCGCACCAAGTTCTCATTTTCTCCTTCCCAGACCTCTGCAATGACGCAGCGCAGACGATTCACTGCCTCGTTCAGGGCATTCATCATGTGTTTGCAACTTGCCGACCTCCAAGCTCCTCCAGCGCACTCCGGTCCTGCTGCGGATGGATGTGGGACAGTAACTCCGGAACTTCAACGTGAGCTGTCTTTTTGGCTGGTGGTCACATCCCACAGGGTTTTAGCCGGAAGTCCTCCCTCCGTCGCCCCTGCTGGTCTCGCTCACCCCTGCCTCACCTTCTTGTCTCTAGTTGGTGCGTGCTTTCCCTCCGTCGCCCCTCCTGGTCTTGCTCACCCCTGCCTCGCCTTCTCGTCTCTAGGTGGTGCGTGCTTTCCCTCTGTCGCCCTTGCTGGCTCGCTCACCCCTGCCTTGCCTTCTCGGCTCTAGATAGTGCGTGCTTTCCCTCCGTCGCCCCTGCTGGTCTCGCTCACCCCTGCCTCGCCTTCTCGTCTCTAGAGAGTGCGGGCTTTTCCTCTGTCGCCCCTGCTGGTCTCGCTCACCCCTGCCTTGTCTTCTCATCTCTAGTTTGTGTGTGCTTTTCCTCCGTCGCCCCTGCTGGTCTCGCTCACCCCTGCCTCGCCTTCTTGTCTCTAGGAAGTGCGTGCTTTCCCTCCATTGCCCCTGCTGGCCTCGCTCACCCCTGCCTCGCCTCCCCGTCTCTAGAGAGTGCGTGCTTTCCCTCCGTCGCCTCTGCTGGTCTCGCTCACCCCTGCCTCGCCTTCTCGTCTCTAGTTGGTGCGTGCTTTTCCTCCGTCGCTCCTGCTGGTCTCACTCACCCCTGCCTCGCCTCCTCATCTGTAGGAAGTGCGTGCCTTTCCTCCATCGCCCCTGCTGGTCTCGCTCACCCCTTGCCTCGCCTTCTCCTCTCCAGTATGTGCGTGCTTTCCCCTCGCTCTTCAACCTCAGCCTCACCCGTTTCATCTTCCACTGTCATCCAGATTGTAAGGCCTTCCGTTGCTTTTATCATCACTAACTTCCTCTGCTTAAAGCCTTACACAAGTATCTGGGATCATGGCCTTCTTAAGGCATGGGACAGCCACCAATCCCCCTCGCTTCCAGTGGCGTCACCTCATTGGGTATCAGGAGACAAGATTTAGGAGGTGGAATTCGTCCTTGAGGGCATCCCGGGGAGTTTGCAAGCCTTTGAATGTACAAAAACAAATTGTAGTCAAATCATTACCCACTTGAGCTTAGGATCCAATCCGGCCTGCAGATCGAAACTTAACTGTGTTGTGTCTATCAACAGCATTCATAGACAGACAGTCACTGGTCTAACTTGGGCCATAAGAATAAAAAAAACTCCAACAGTACCAGACAAACCCATGTGATCTGCAAATTCAATTTGCTTCGTACTCCGTCTCTAACTCTCAAGTTCGTCTGATTTCTTTGTGCCGTGCAATGCTGAGCCAGGGTACCGTTCGTCCATTCGGGCCTTTATCTGTGGCTTTCTTCTTTCCGTCTTTCCGGTATGTTGTGATTGCTTTATCCATTTTTTGGGGGGGAGTCGTATCCCGGATGCCGACTGTTCGCTCGTTTCTCTTGCTTGTAGTTTTTGGGAAGTGGCCATCCGGTTGCCTCACTCACAGAGATCCCAGAACCTGCGAGGTTCTGGGCCTCCTCTTCCCGAAGTTTATTCATTTCATGGATTCCAACGACTTAGTTAGCCGGACTTTGACCGGGAAGCGTCGGACCAATTATTGGCCCAAGAACTCGAGTACGCTGAAGCAGTAGAGCTGCAGCGACGTATGAACCGGTGATCTGAGAAACCAGAATCAGAGACGCGCTCATCGGGAAGGAACCCGTAGGCACTACAGCAGGAGTGATTCGGAAGGGACGGTGAATGCCTGTCCCATTAGCAAAGGAGCAGAGGTGCAAGAGCTAAATGAGTGAATTGTTCCACAGTAATGAAAAAGGATTAGTATTGACATCCCGGCCCAACTCCATGAGCGCGTAATCCCGGTTGCGACGAAGCCACGCTTTCATTGCTGAGAAGCCCTCTTCAATGGGATTGAAGTCTGGGGAGTACAGTGGGAGATAAAGGAGATGCATGCCGCTGCAAAAAATCAACAATGGTACAGATCAAAAGATATTTCACACCGAGCCTCAATGATCTCGCGAATGTCATCAAGTGATGAGTGCTGGCGTTTTCCATCACGATAACGGAGTTGCGTTGTGGGTATGGGTTCATGTTGTCCAGTAGAGTCTTGATGTACCGCTCAAATTCTTCGGTGGTCCATGAGCGTGTGATGATATTGAGGTGAAGAACACCGTCAAGTGAGATGGCAGGGAGAATGGAGTATCTAGAAATGACGAGTCATGCAAAAAGAGCATTGGGTGACGAAACACACTTGATTCCCCGAATGAAGAAGTCACGGCGACGTGCTCGGTCACCAATTGGTGCCCATCCACCACGCCGCTGCATCGTGCGACGATCGCAATGAGATTCATCAAGAAAAACGAGCTGCCAGTCATGGTACAGGTCACCAACAATTGCTTCATAATTGTCACGCTTCTCCTTGCTTTGCTCGATGGTGGCTCTGGAAACCTTTGACAGGGGGTGAACAGCTGGACAACACAACTGCGGGAAGCTTACACACCGTCTTAAATGAGTAGCCCCGCCGATGAAGAGTGCGCGTAATTGTCGACTCAGCAACACCTATTCGCATGGACTCTGAGGTAAACTTGGCATTTCATGAGAGCCTGAGCTACACCGCCAAAGTGCCGACACGCCGCCACCAGCTGTCGCGGTCACATGGTACCCAGTTATTTCAAAAGCTGTTGCGGACTCACCTGGTTCCGACAATGGCTGTAATCAGACTTGTAATTATTTGGAAGTGATCATAGAGATCGTAGAGATGTTAAGATGGAACAGAGGTGAATGAGTGTGAGCGTCTACAACGGTAGAGTGAACTGGGGGTATAGAAACGAGTGTGGTCCCAGAGCGTCGGCGTAAACGAGGGTTCTGGTAAAATAATGAGTGATGGGGCACATAACGGAATGGGGGGTTCGAGAGGAGGAGTAAGTCCGTCACACATTCTCCGCGGAAGTGGCTCCAATTACACCAAAGCGTGGGTCATCGAAGAGTCCACCTTGATCAAAATATACCACAGCTGTCATCGAAATATCGAACGCAACTTCTGCCTCACCGCTCTTACTCGACGTCACGCACCTCCGGACATGAAGAAAACCTTTGATAAGATGGCGGGATACATATTGTTTATAACATTGCGGAAAAGCCTGCAGTTCCCGAAGACGATGGTGTAGATCAGCTCATCGATGACGACGACTTGGCTGTTGAATATTCATAGTCCAAATCAAATATACATTGCGTGTGTACAACTATGGTGAAAATGACAATGAATTAGCGACCGTAAAAATGTAAAGAGTCCATTGGATCGTAGAAACGGATAGGCGGAAAGGGAGACAAACTTCGTGAGGTATTCGGTTCGAATTTGCATGAGGAGGCGCCGGGGTATCGAGATCTTTGTTGGGCCAGTGGATGCTTTGTAATGGAGTGGCCGTGAGCGCCGCGGAAAATGTAACTGCCGAATTGGAAGTCGATGGAGTGTACAGGGAGGTACAAGCACTGGGGTGTCCACCCATATGTTCGCGGTTCGGTACAATAGGCGCGGGAGAGGTCGCGGTACCAGAGCCTGGCCGGAGATCGACGTGATTGATGGTGGTGGTGGCGGAGGAAGCGCGACGGGCTCGTTGTTCTCGTTTGCGATCTCATCGAGTGGTGGCACCTCAGGGACGTGATGGGGATGGTAAGGACATTTCTTGTTAGAAGCTGGTAAAGTATATCAGTGAAAACCAGAAAGAATGATGATTCGTACGGATGTGACCGGGAGCGTGGCACTTTGAGCACTTTCGAGCCTTCACAACCTTCACCACTGCCGAGGAGGCGACCCCGTTGTCGTCGAGTACAGTCAAAGGGATTGAAGCCATCGGCGCCGCTGGAGCCGGCAATGCTTCGCAATGAGTGCGAGGATTTCATCGCCAAAATCCGAGACGCCCGCCCATCGTGTTTCCCTCTCGAGCTGCGGTGTTGACTCGATTTTGTGCGAGTGCGCACATTCGACGATGCGGTTCAGCACTTCATTTGACATGACGACGCCGGGTCCACTATTCTTGAGTATGATTCCAGCAACTCAATTTCTCAGAAAACACACATTTATTTTTTTCTCAGAGACTCACGGGGGGGAGGTATGCCCAAACCATCTAAAACCTCATCAAATTCATAGAAGTTCATACCAAAATTTTATTTGAAGCGATTCCGCCAAGAGATGAGCCCAAACGCATCTTTTCTTTTTGCCGCAACTGTAGGGAACAAATGGATTTGGGTTTCGGATTCAGCCCTCGGTTGGTGTATTTTTTGTTCGCCTTTTGAGCACACCATTTAAGTCTGTCCATGAGTAGTGGAGGTTGTTCGCGTTGAATTCTAGTATCTGAGGGGCAATTTATCAATGAGTTAATCGGACACACGCAATTTTTTTAAGAGACTGGCCATGCATGCCAGACAGCCTATGAGCAGTCACTGGATAAATCGGAGCAGGACGGAGCCTCATCCCGCACCAAATTTCCCCAGGGTTCCATGTGGACTCCGCCGACTGCACGCGAAGCCCCCGCCGCCGAGCCGGATGCCGACACAGAGATGCCCGGCCTCGATGAGATTCCCGATGGTGACGAGCCCACTCAGCGTGCCGAGGAACCCGAGGCTTCCGTGGACACTCCTGCGACGCCTAATCCCAACGAGTCCACTGCAAAATCTGACAAGGAAGAAGAAGGTCCAAAGATTCACAAGGAACCGCCGGGATTTGACGGCGATCGTGTGCTCAGCAATGCGATCTTCTTCTTAATGGAATTTGGTTGGTGGATTGAACTAAATTATGCTATCCCGGAGGGCGACGAGTTTTTGAGATTTTGAAGGTATGTATTCATATTTCAACGTTGTGAATAAATCTGACCTTGACGCATAGATATTCATCTTCACTTTCGCAGGTTCATCAAATCAGAACTACATGAGGTATATGCTTGACCCCCCCGAGTTGAAGGCGGTGCTATTAAACAATTGGCTCATCAATCTTCTGGGAGAAATCGGGAAGTTTATTGAGGGCGACTCATGCAGGAGTGGAACAATCGGTGGCTCTCGCAAATTTGGGGACCGCGTGGAGGAGATTATGACGATAAATTCTATCGGAAGACGATCGCCCCCAATCGTTCGACGCGTTCCCCGCGAGCTCGGTGGCTCCCAACATCCCGGATACAAGATGGAAGACTGAAATCCAGCAGGGCGGAGTAAGCTCAGCGGAGGCCAGTAAGCTGAAGTACGTGTTATCCGCCCGTTCCAGTGCTCATTTGCGTCCGAGCGCTCACAAGATTGCTCCCCTGAGTGATTCTCGTAACGTACCATCTCCTGACCTCGCAAGAATCGAAGCCTGTGTGACAAGTGGTCAGTTTATGCGGTTCGGGACGATATTGATGTTCAAGGATGTCCTGAATGCTAATTCTCAGAACGTACTGTTGCCCGGGATGTCCCAGTCTCCACAGGAATCGAAGGCTGCGGGAAAGGTGCCCGACCTAACTGGTTCAACGCACACTGGGCTCGCGGGAATGATGCCGGCGAAATCTGATCCAGTCGGCCTAGGTGAGGTTAAGGTTCAGTTGCGCCGTTCAGGACGATACTCATGCAAAAAATCGTCAGATTGTCCCCTAGACATCGCGCCCCAGCCCGTTGCTACTTTAAACCTTGACAAGATGTGCGCTATCACTTTAGAAGGTACGCATTATGGTGATTTATTAAGCAATTTTCAGAGACATCCTTGGGGGACCAGGACTTGCGCCGAAGGAGTTCGAAAAACTGATAGCAGAGCTTTGCATAGTTTCCGATGACTCGGACATGTCGTGTTGCTTACAATGTTGAAAATTGACTTGCATTTTTTGATATCACTGGTTACTCTGCGTACCTGTGAACCATAAAGATGTGTTTCCAGCAAACAAGCGTGGCAAGCTCAGCGCGTAAGGGCGCCACTAGCGATCAAATATCGATGGTCGTTGAGGTGTAAATAAGTTCAGTTCAATCAATGATTCAAACCCTTGGCAGCAAGCATTGACTTAGGTAGTACCCTAAACTCGACTCTCAAGTCGCTCATCCCTTGCATGATCAGAACCTTGTGTTCTCGCTCACTTCATTCATCACCGTGAACGTGGCGTCAAACTCCAGCGGGCTCCTCAAAAATACCCTGGAATTCAGCATTTGGGCTTTGGAGCTTCCAATACAGTCCCCAATTTTTTAACCGACACTGGGGAGCTGAGATTCGCTGAATCTGACTTTCTCTTTACTTCCCGTAACTTTGACTTACTTCCCGTTACCGTACTCCAATTAACTTTTTCTCAGGTACTCAAGTTGACTTAGCTGTCTAATTTAGGCCGAACCAAGTAAGTTATTGCATCAAGTTAACCGGTTTTTACCATGTACAGACTGATCGGGTAGACCCGGAAATTTGGCGACACCCGGAACATAGTGAGCCAGATTTATGGTCGAATGGTTGAATGGCGTGCCGCACAGATTTAATCTGAATATCTATCGGGATTGGGTACAAGAAATTCGGGGGCTCGTTGTTTGAGATCATCGTTGCTTCATCGGGGAAATCCGGTCCACTACATGTTGAATGGAGAACTACATGGCCAGTGGTCTCGATTGTTGGTGCCATGTTGTACCTGAACTTTCTTCGGCCAACATATTACATAATAAGGCTACCCTCCTTACATCAGTGGCGCGGCTAACTACAGACTAGAGCCGGTAGTAGATTGGGTCCCAGACCTTTCTCTCAGCCGTTTTCCAGGACTTCCGCACGGGGTTTCATTCTTATCTGACTCCTGTGCCCATATGTCGATTTTATCACTTCCTGGAATGGTGTTTTCTGCCTGTCAGTGGGATTAATAGTGGCGGTCAGAGTGGACGATTCTGGGCGATTCTCGCCTCAATTCTGACAACGATTCTGATGACGATTCTGGAATTGTTTTCCATCAGAATCGTGCCAGAATCGCCCCAGAATCGCTTCTGCTCTGACCGCCATCATTCGGATTTCGATTCCAGATGTGATTTGGCACGATTCTGTGCCTAATAAATTTAACACTTCTTAATTGCAGGTGAAGTAAAATTGTATAAGGTTACCTGTACTGCTTATAACATTGTCCACAAGCTTTCACGAAATACCGTACGAAAAATCGTCGCAAACGAACTGCCAATGAGCATGAATCACACCCCAAAGAGAAAAAATCCTTACCAAGTCAGTAGTTTTGTGATGAAGTTAAGGGTTTGTGACTAACGAGAATCGCCGGTCAGAATCGTTGTAGAAGCGCCTCCAGAGGAGCTTCTACAGATACCTTTCAAATTTCTTGTCAACCTTCTGTCGTTTCCGCGTTTTTTCTACAAGGTGTGGCATTTGGAAGTAGTTATTCGTATCCAGTGCCATGTCAAATGGAATTTGATTTATTGGACAGTGCAGTATATGTGCCATACAAATGCTTTCAACGCGGAGTGTTTTTTTTTATAAGAGACAAGGTGGCCGGCGGCCCCCGGCCGCCTCCCCCCTTTCTTTCGGCCTTTCGGACACCGACCGATCGATCATCAATTGACCGGATATAAAGCTTGCACCTCCGGAAAAGGAAATTTCGAGACCACAAAATTTTATCAAGAGTTTGACGCAGAAGTCGGTCCATGTAGCGGAATGCATCGTCGAGCCTGGAATCAGCAAGAGACAGGGTGCGCAAAAAATTGCACGAGACCTCCTCGGACCTGTTCCCTTCAGGATATGCCCTGACGGACATTGATGATTTGACTATTGCGATGTTCAATTCTAAGTGCTGGGGAAATGTTATAATCAGGTGCACAAAATGCGGAATAGAAGCAGAACCAGAGGAGGTGTTTGGAGGAGCAAGGACAATCACACGCAGCTCGAGATTGAGGGCGAAGTTCGGCGTCGATTATGCCATATCACACTGGTTGGCGGACAGGAAAATGGGCAAGACAAACCGCAGATGCTCACGCGGCAACGGCATGGTAAGCTGCACACGGATTGATGAGGTGCCCCCTTGTTGCCACATAGTGCCCTAGGGTTTTTTGGCCAAAGAGACACGTTCTGCAATTGAATGCGCATGCGAGTAATTGACTTGTACCATCTGGAATAATCAATATGTAATGGATCTTTTTTACCATGATAGGTGCTACGTTGACAGATGCCCCTCACACGTTGACAGATGGCACCCGCCCACGAATCATTCACTACCATGGTGACGTGGTCACGGCAAATTCCGGTTGAAGCGCAGTTTATATGACGGCCCAATTTGACGTCCTCACCTCCAGATCTCTCAAGAAAGAAATTTCATCTCCACACTGCCCCTGCTTGAAATCTCTAGCGCTTATTTATTAATGTTCACTCGGAGATCAGCCGAAGTGCTGGGGCGCGAAGCGCCCCAGCGCGCTCGTGCACCAAATCGAGCGACGCTGAATATTCAAATGGGATGATGACGAGCGGATGTTTTGATCGTCCCAGACATGGTATGTGCTCAAGATGCTGAGGTGAATGGAGCAGGCCGAAAGAGGAAGGGCCAGGATCAGGCAGGGCCAGGAATGCCTTGTCGTGCTGTCCAGGAGGAAGATGTGGGTGTGTGTGTGAGAAAGGGATCATATTCCCTCTCGCGGCGAGCACTCTCGGGGTGTGAGAAAGGGATCATATTCCCTCTCGCGGCGAGCACTCTCGGGCCGGAACCCGAGCCGGTGCACAAGACCGCGCAATACAGAAGATAAGTAGGTAACAATAAGTAGGTCCAGTCGTAATAGGTAAGTGACCATGTAAATTCAAAGAAACAGAAACTGCGGTGAGCACAAGGGATGGTGGGTGGGAAAACCGTGAGAATGTCCGAGGAGCTCCTAGGAGGAGGGAGTACACAGCAAGTAGTGATGGAGCGAGCTATGAGCAAGCACGCTGGTGGGAGGAGCACCGGCTCGACGCGATGTGACGGTGCGAAGAAGAAAAGATGGAGCGTGGGAGACTGACACGTGCCTGCATTCCTCCAAGTGTAAACACATGTCAGGAATGCCTTGTCGTGCTGTCCAGGAGGAAGATGTGGGTGTGTGTGTGAGAAAGGGATCATATTCCCTCTCGCGGCGAGCACTCTCGGGCCGGAACCCAGAGAGAAACAGTCAGCGCGAAGCGGTTGACTGGAGGCAGGCAGGATGATAAGCCTGCATGGGGCCAGAGAGTGGCGGAAAGAAGGAGGTCCACACGGGGACAACATTGGCAGCTTCTCGGAACTGTATACATGCCAAAAGCGCGAAGAAGGAGGTCCACACGGGGACAACATTGGCGGTTTCTCGGAACTGTGTGCACGCCAAAAGTGCTACCCGGAGAGTCGAACATGTGATTGTAGAGTTGAGAAGCAGCTACTCGGAGAATGCCGAGTGTTCCGAGGGAGCAACGAGGGTTGGCCTATGAAGACTGTGGGAGGGAAGCCGGGGGAACGCAGTTGATTGGGCAGCGAAGAAGCCCGGAATGTGAACTCGGAGGCGCGAGAGGTCGAATCGGGACAATGCATCAGCCAGATAGTTCGATTTTGAATCAATCCAGAAACACTGGATAGTGAACTGGAAGCGCAAAGAGATAAGGAAAATCTCGCGCAGGAGGGCTTGAGATGTATGTTCTCGTAGTGAACCACCATTGAGGCCGCCCACCGCCCCGGTATTATCTACTCGGAGAAAAACACAAGTGCCGGCCCAACTCGGTGAGGCCCAGCAGCGAAGAGCGTGGAGCACGGCCCAGAGCTCCTTGAATAGGATTGTTTTCTTGCGATGCCGGCGAGGGACACGGGAAGCAAAGAAATCGAAAGGGTTCTCCCGGGAACCAAGATGACCACCTATACCCTTGTTGGACGCACCACTGGCATCCGTGAAAATAACGACGCCAGGGAGAGGAGAGTCAATGGAATAGATGCCATTCCAAGAGGGTAGGAATGCGGACCACCAAACAAGGTCGCGGCGGGCCTCTGTAGGAATGCGGCGACGTCGGAATGGTGAGGTTTTCATCGTGGCGTCGTAAATACGACGAATGAAAGCTTTCCCTGTGGGCGGCAACACACGGGTTGCAAACTGGAGTAGACCGGCAATGGTCCGAAGCTCCTGCAGGGAGGCAGAGCAAGATGTGAGAAGGTGGCGGAGTGCTGAAATCGTTCTAGCAAGTTTGTCGGCAGGAAGAGCGACTGTAAAAGCCACTGTGTCGATTTCGACCCCAAGAATAACTGCACGAGTACAAGGAGGAATATCCTTGCCCGGTTTGCCTACATCGTGAGGGGTCAAGCCAACTGCATGACAGATCGATCGCAGCACGGTGCGATCGCGGTGTGCGAGCTCAAGGGAACCCGGTCCCTGAGCGCCGAAGAAATCATCAAGAAAATGATCAAGCCAGACCCCGAGACGTTC
Source organism: Mycena olivaceomarginata (assembly GCA_029378375.1). Taxonomy (NCBI): domain Eukaryota; kingdom Fungi; phylum Basidiomycota; class Agaricomycetes; order Agaricales; family Mycenaceae; genus Mycena; species Mycena olivaceomarginata. The sequence goes on along the minus strand of JARKIC010001629.1, from coordinate 10,112 downwards.
GGAGATCCAGTGAACGGATTCAGCGAAGAGGTTGTAGATGAAGGGGGAGGAGCGTGAGCCGAATGGGAGGCGCAGGTCTAGGTAACCGACTCCGTCAAACATGAAACCCAGAAGAAGGGTATCTTCGGCACAAACGACCACGTGACGGAAAGCGCGCTTGAGGTCCATTTTCCAGACAAATGATCCCCGCCCGAGAAGACGGAGGCGGGCAAGCAGCCGGTCAAGGGAGGTGTATGTCAGAGTAGCGTCGGATGGCAAAATTCCATCATTAATTGAGTGGTGATCAGGGTAGGAAAGGTGGTGAATGGTGCGACAACCACCTCCAGATTTAGGAACACTCCCGATGGGGGAGAAGAAGACTCGGCTTCGAAGATCGTCAGGGAGATCAGCAACGTGCTGAAGTTCTCCGAGTCGGAGATTGGTTGCAATGTCCGCTGAAGTGGCGGCATGCTCGTCGGGTGTGGCACGAATATTGCGAGAAAAGGTGCGGCCATCCCGGTGGCCGCGATATCCAAAAGCCGCGCCGTGGCGACAGATGGCAGCAAGAGTACGGACAAAGTCCTGGTTGGGGTACTCCCGCATAAGATATGAGAAAGCCGCTGCACGGAGCGGTCCAGCAACAGTTGAATCAGGCGGGCCCGAGACCTTGAAAGAGATCGTGGTATTTGGACGGGCCGGGGGCACAGGGGGCAGGGATGGGAATGGGAGCGAAGAGACAGCAGCTGATTCGACAAGCTGCAATTCTGATATGAGGGTGTCCAAAGTCGAGGGGTCAGAAAGCCGGGTGTTGGGATCAGGTGACAACAGTGCTGCTGGGGGTTGCGGGGAGTCCAGTCCGATGAACTCACCCATGCAGCCCTATTCCGCACTGAAACACCGTGGATGCGGGCCGTTGCACGCCGAACAAGAATGGCGCCGGGCGCAGAGGGAGCCCATCCTGCAACGGGCCATATTGAAACTGTCGCAAATCTCTGGAAGGCTGGGCCGAGGTCCTGGCCGTCTGCGAACACGGACACGACTTTTTCGTAGGGATGGCAAAGCCATCAGAAGGAAAACCGTGAGAATGTCCGAGGAGCTCCTAGGAGGAGGGAGTACACAGCAAGTAGTGATGGAGCGAGCTATGAGCAAGCACGCTGGTGGGAGGAGCACCGGCTCGACGCGATGTGACGGTGCGAAGAAGAAAAGATGGAGCGTGGGAGACTGACACGTGCCTGCATTCCTCCAAGTGTAAACACATGTCAGGAGAAAATGCCGTGACTGCCGCGCATTGACGTGGCACTGCCGGATGTTTGGACGCACCGATCTGCGCCGCGCCAAGGCTGCGGTCCCGGATATCGAGTCAGACATTCTGCGCTGGTTGGTTGAGACGCAGCGCGAGCATTTTGGTCGCCTTGGGCTCGCATTCACTTATCTACGCTGCCCCACGGGTCAGGAGATTGATCTCGGGCTCGCAGATATTGAACACGCAGTGTGCGAGGTGGACAAATACGCCCGCATTGTCCACCCAGGGGCCATCGGCATCGGCAGCCGCACGCAACTGCGTGGGCGGTTTCAGCCATCGCAGGACGGGTTACCTGCGGTGCCTGCGCTGCCTAAAGCATGGGCGGATCCCGCCCGTCAAGTAGTCAAAGTCAGGATGGGTCCAATTGTCGTGCAGCCGCGCTACTGCATCTCCAAGATTTTGGCCGAGCAGACGGTTGGGGATGAGGTCGAACACCTGATTGCCTGGTTGGGGTATTCAGAAACCACCTGGGAGCCCAGACGTGTGTTGCTGGAGGATGCACCGGGCCTGGTGAGAGAGTGGACAAATGCACAGTCTACCTAAGTAGATAGTAGCCTGTTTGCGCAAGAGCCATTCAAGCCGTCTGATGGCTTTTTTGCTGTGCGCACCCATATGGCTAATAGCTTGTATGGCTTTGCATATCCCTAACAACCCTAACAACTTTTGCTCATGAATGAAGCCCATTGTACTACGTGCTCGTCCATTGCTCTGTAACCACCTGTATGATATACATGCTTCCTAATTCAGCACGAAGAGTTGAAATGTGCGATTTCGGGTGGAAATGGGAGCCGTTGCCTCCGAGCTGGATGGCAAGTGAAGGATCATATATGGTTCGGATAGAAACAAGAGAGCTCAACTTCAACACTGGTTCGAAGCCATACCGGCCATTAGCCATATAGTCGCGCACAGTCAAAAGGCCATCAGATGGCTCGAATGGCTCCTGCGCAAACTCTCCAGTAGACGAAATTTTGTTTTTCTCAGACTCTACTCTCACCAGTGTTACACGGTGATCAGTGCAATTTAAGGCGATGAGAAATAACGGATTGAAATATGCGTCGGAACACACTTCACAGGAATTATTTCACGAACTAGGAAGATATGACACGTCATGAAGAGTTCGACAAATTTGCAAAAGTGGCCAAGAACCTGCCAAAGTCGCAAAATAAATAAATAGATGCAAAACCGTTCAACCCTAAAATAACGACAAAGGTACGCTTGAAGAGTGACAAGGAAGACACCTTCCGCATTTTAACAGATAGTATTGCCGGGGTTGGGTTCAGAACCGATAGTCCAAGTATATACTTCATCGGGAATGTCGGGCAATTAATGGACTGATGTGTTCAATTCGCACTGTACATAGGTGTCCTGAGCCCAACCTGCACTGCAACGTTGCTATGCTGACATCGAACTTACTTGAAATTTAACTATAAAGTATTCAAGTACCTAGGAGTTTCCAGTACAAATCGTTTATTTTTTCATAACTGTTTTACATAAAGTTAAGGCGGTTATCCTTACGGCTATTGGCAGTACCGAAGGCGCGGATGGAAAATTGTCGTTTTGGGATGTTTCCAAAGAATTCCCCATAACTCAATCAGTTCTTAACGGATTCACATGAAACCTAGCTAGTTTTACTGGGCTAATTCATACGAAATTAGTGATAGAAGGAAAGTGATGAAAATATTTCATATTGGGTGATCTGTGATTTTGGACCATTTTGGGGTTGAATGTGGCCTACAGGGATCGGGCCATGTTCAAATGGTTTGGTTTTTGAGACAGTGGACTTGAATAGATTTAGGAACATGTCATGGAGCCGGATTTAGAAAATGTAGCTTTGGCTCGTAGGGTACTAGTATTCAGAGTGTTTGGTCAATGTTGGATAACCTGAAGCCACCAAGTGACACGATTAAAATTCTGGCTCTATGACATCTTCCTAAATCTATTCAAATCCGATGTCTCAAAAACCAGACCATTTGAACATGGCCCGATCCCTGTAGGCCACATTCAGCCCCAAAATGGTCCAAAATCACAGATCACCCAATATGAAATATTTTCATCGCTTCTTTCTATCACTAATTTCGTATGATTTAGCCTAGTAAAACTAGACTAACGTGGAGCTTCTGCGCGACGTGGCTGCCAATTGATCTGTGAATTTTTGTGGGTCAGTTCAGGATTTTCAAGACAGAGTCTGCGATGAATAGAATATTTTTGTTGTGGCTTTCTACAGAAAAAAAAAATGTATAAAAATCAAAAGTCTTGCGGGCGCCGGCCCGGACGGCTGCGCGGGGCAAACGCTCGCCGCTGGGCCCACTGCGTGCCGGAACGACGACTCTGTGTTTCGAATGGATCTCAGCTTTAATTTGTTCTTATTTTGTTCGGTTATGTGGTGACAAGTGGCTGTACAGATAACTTCACATTTTCCCACGGTTCGAATCAGCAAGGTCCAGCTCTCCGAATTATTTGGTAATTTTGCTCTCACTTGCAATCACTGCGTTCCGACCCCATGTAGATCGACCCCTGTCTACCTTAAGTTACATGCGGCGACGTAGTGGTGACATGCGGCGACATGAGGCTATGCACGGCTACCTGTGTGTACGCTGTGATGTTCGGCTTATGTTACGTCCGTCTACATGCCGTCTATATGCCGTCTACATGCCGTACACGAACCGTCTGTTACATAAGTCGACCTGCGTCTACGCCGTCGACGCACTTAGACGCACCTCGACTTCACGGGTCGCAAAATTTCTCAACCAGGTGTATGCTTGGGGGTACATGTGTCTACGTCCGACTGTGTGTGACTACATCGGTCTACGTGCGTGTACATCAGTCTAGGTGAGGTGCAAACGGTTTACAAGCCATTATAAACGGTTCAAACGGTTGTCAATCCCACCCACTCTTCTGTCAATTTATGGTCAGTTCCAGCCTCATATACCATTTGAATATTGGTTTGAGGATCATTCAAGGCACATTGAACAGCTACTTGCTGTGAAACATTGATTCGGATGGAACCGAGCGAGAGTTCCCAAGTGGCAGGTGTCCACGCGATGAAGCAAATCTGCGTGCCTCGCCCGCCCGCATTTCAAAACCTTCATAAGGCTCCTGTGCATCTTGAAATTGATCCTAGGAACCTCGCAGAAAGTATACATGTCCGTAGACACTGATTTTTGTCCGGCCTGACGCCCCCGTCAACACGAATGGCCGGCCAAAATACCGTTTATAAACTGTTTTAAACGGTTTCTAAACGGTTTCATTCAACCGTTTCCGTTTAGTTTGGCCGTTTTCCTTGAAACGAAAACTAAATGGTTGGAGCCTTGGCGGCCAGGTTTACAGGAGCAAGCACACAGTTAACCCTTACACCAAAGTTCTCATACACAGACAGTAATTGGCTTTAATAGATACAGTCACCAGTTCCCAGCCAATTTTTCCGAACTCAAACCTCCCCGAAGCCTCGGACCCCCGGCCTTGCTGTCGGACTCCATGCTTTATCCGAATTTTTGACCCACTATTAGGTCCCAAAATTCGATTTCTTATCCGAAGGATGCCGTGCCCATTTTTGGACATCTCTTATCCGAATTCAAAATGTTGCCAAGCGGGCATTTTAGGTGATCTTTTGGGGTCCTGGGGTAGACAAGGGCCACAAGTGCACATATTCAGGTCTTATATAACGGAAATTTGTGGATACTTGCCATCCCTGTCTACGTTGGAGTCGAGCCGCTCCAGAACACTCACATGTGAAATTGCTTACCTTGTCTGCAATTGATTTCCTCTTTCGTCCCCCAGTGTGTCTAGACAAACTGGAATTCCTTCTCACCCTGGTCATGCAGGAGGCACATGCAATCCATGTAGAGACTGTACCTATAATGCAATGTTGCAGGTAATTACCTATGACCGCAATGCATTAAACACGGTGCTCCGCCGTCCGACCACGGGCCTGCAATAATGCATTATGGCAGATCCCTACACCCACACCTAGGGCAGGCAAGCTGCCCTAGGTCTTCGAAATTGTTTCGACATGCTTATTTTGTGTTTTGATGGTGTTTTAACCCTAACAATCTAACCTTAAACAACCCTAACCCCTAACCTACTGAGCCAAATCATATCCCTAGGAACCCTAACAGCTAACCACTAACCCTAACCTGGCCCCTAGCGGGGCATTGTAGGGTAATGACCATCCTTATTATGTGTTTGTGGCCGCTGGGTATATCCTCATCAATTTCAGTGGCTGCATCAGCTTCTTGGTCTAGTGTTCCTTTGGCTGTTGTCCTTAGGTAATCTGGTGCCTTTTGGTTCAATTCCTGTTGCTGTCAATCTTTTATTTCCTCCTACTCTCCATAATGCATTATGGTCGGGCGGTAGGAGGACCGTGTTTAATGCAACGCGGTAGTAGATAAACACCTGCTATTGCATTATGGCTACTTTCCTTGGTGGCAATCCTTGGAAAATAAACCGACCTCTTTGGATGTAAATTCAGGCCATTCAGAGCATTTAAGCACCCTCCGAGAGCCCTGGTGCCTGAATGCTTGGAATTTCGCAATTTCCTGTGGACAGACACTCATATTTTGGGGGGATTGAGAAGGTCGTCTGCAGGTATGTTGCTCATATGAGGCAGAAAAAAGGTTTTGATCACTTTCTGATGTAGCCGTCCATTGATAACAACTGGAGTCCGGAGAGCGGCAATTTTTTTCGCAGACACAAATGGGAAATTTGTCCGATATTATATCTGAATATTGCCCTTTTGAACTGTTGTGCTGAGAGGCCAGGGGCATGTAATAAAATAACCGGCCAGAAAATGAGGTTGATAGCAGTCATGCAGTGCGTGGGTATGAGCTGAGTGTGGGACAATCTGAGATCACTCCCAGCTGGGCTTCGTGGCCTCTATGCAGCTACGGGCGTCCGGGACAGCCGTCTGTGTGTCACATTAGTCAAGGGGAAATATGGTCATAATTGTTAAATCCTAAGCCAGAGGTTCCTGGCCTCTATGTAGCTTCGGGCGTCCGGGACAGCCATCTGCAGTGTTGCATTATTCAGAGTTGAAACAAGTTCGAAATAATCTCCTAGTTAGAGCTTTCTGGCCTCGATGTAGCTGCGGGCGTCCCGGACAGCCGTCTGCAGTGTCACATTAGTCAGGGGGAAACATGTTCATAATTTTGGAATCCCAAGCCAGAGGTTCCTGGCCTCTATGTAGCTTCGGGCGTCCGGAGGCTCGTGTGTGGGGTCCTTGCGTGCGCTCGGGGTCGATCCTGCGGCTCGTCGGTGGGTTTGGCCCTCCGCACGCTTCGCTTGTCCCGAACGGAACGGCTTTGAGAAAATCAAAGCCGCCCGTCCGGTCCACCCCCACACACAGGCTGCCGTTGAAGGAACACGGAAATTCACTGCCGTTAAAGCAACACAAGATCACTGCAGTTGAGAGAACACGAAATTTCACTGCAGTTGAGGGAACACGAAATTCTACTGCCGTTGAAGGAAGTGGAACACGAAATTCACCGTTGTTCGCCGGATTGAACGCAATTTCAGAAGGAACAGACATTGGCCGCCGTTGCCTGAATGGCTGTCGCTGATGCACATGGAATTGATCGTAATTGCAGTAATACGGAACGGCTGCGGTTGCATAAAACGAACACACACCCGTGCTCGTCCAAGGCAAACATAACATAAGGTGGATACACTAGCGTGCTCTTCTCATCCCCGCGGTCGCAAGTGAGAGTACGAGCAACTCCTCTCGACCCCGGGGTCTATGAGGGCCTTTCCATCCTCTCTATCGCGCACTTGTAGGCTCGACGTCTCCATTGGCTCATGCTATTTACTGAACGTCTACAACTAGGCCATACACTGAACCTCTACATCTATAACACTTCCTATCACCATTTCCAGCGGGCCCTCCTCGCCTGGCGGTCGCAGTGAGAGTAAGAGCCCAACTCCTCTCTACCCTGGGGAATATGAGGGCCTTTCCATCCTCTCTATCGTGCACTTGTAGGCTCAACGTCTGGAATTCCGGATTCCGAGTCAGCCGTTGCCTGCGCAGTGAGAGGAGCATAAATTGCCGGTCGGCAGTAGAGAGCTGAAATTCGTCCATAGCGCGGAGTGCCGTATTTGGCATTGATGCCTATGGCATTGCTCTTCGCTCCTACGCTTGAATCCTACAGAGGGGCTTTCCTTCGCCGGGAAGACTCGGAAGTACACCCGAAGACCCGGCCAGTGCCTTAAGCTCAAGTTGAACCTCGCGAAACTCGCCCTCTGCTCTCGGGATTGTGGCTCGGTCGGAGCAAGTCGATACTCCGAAGTACCAGCGCACACTCCCATGGTGTACACAACTCAGGATTGAATTCAACACTTTGGCGTGAAGTTGAACATTGTTACGGGTGTGGCTAAAATGATGAATTTAATTTAAACCACCACATTCCCTGTTACAGGGACAGTCAATAGGTTAATCCTGTGCGGTACAAATCAAAAACATTTGACAGAAGATGGGTATTTTCTGAGGCACAGTTAATCAAGACCGAACATGACCTATAGTCACACATTTTGGCAATGAAAATATCACAGCTCTTTGCGGAACTTAGGGCGCGCCACGATTTTTTCTGTTTGTGGCCGTCTTCAGCAGAACAAGCCAACCCCGTGATGCCAAGGTCCAGCAGGTCATCGTGGCTGCGATTACCTTTACATTTGCAGTTGTTCCATATTGAAACGCGTGACCCCCATTACCATTAGATTTTGAAACACATGACTTGGTTTGGTCGCGGGGAAGCTCAGCAGTCAGGACGATAATTTGATCCAACAAAAGCTTAAATCTGTCAACTATTGCCTTATCCCCGCCGAACTCGGCTGAGATAATTTGTAAGCCAGGATCTGGCAGAGTGCGTCCTATTTTGAAACCCAGACCTGATAGAATATGCGGTGAAATGTGTTAAAAAAACTATTGCCCTTGCCCTCGCCCACAATCCTTTACCTTTTCAAACATTTCCAATTCCGGCGCCGTCCCAGAGCCAGTTTTTGAGGCGTCGGCCTGCAATGGATAGCCCTGACATTCCGGTCATTTTCAGCTATTCAGATTCGTCTGGGATTCATTATTGACCTCACCAAGCGACCAATCAATGCTTTACATTTCAAACACGTGAACTTGTTGCCCTCTTTGCATTTTCAAACGCGTGACTCCATTATAATATTGACACAATCCTTTGCACTTACAAACGCGTGACCCTATTTGTTGTCACAATCCTTTGTATTTTCAAACGCTTGACCCTCTTGCCCTCGCCACAATTCTTTGAATTTTCAAACACCTTCAATTCCAGTCCTGTCCCAGAGCCATTTTTTTGAGGTGTTGACCCGTAATGGTTGACCATTCTGGTCATTTTCTGCTATTCAAATTCTCTTCTGAAGCATTATTGACCTCTCCAGCAGCCAATCAGTGGTTTACATTTTCAAATGCGTGACCCTATTGCATTCTCCACACTCTTTCAAACACTTCCAATTCCAGCGCCGTCCCAGAGCCATTTTGTGAGGTGTCGACACGCGATAGATATTCTCGACCATTCCGGTCATTTTCAACTATTCAAATTCCTCTCGGATGCATTATTAACCTCTCCTGCGGCCAATCAGGGCTTTAAATTTTCAAAATGCGTGACCTTATTGCCCTCGCCACAATCCTTTGCCTTTTCAAACACATTCAATTCCAGCGCCATCCCAGAGCCATTTTTTGAGGCGTCGACCCACAATGTTTCTTCTGCATTTACCTCTTCCCAGTGGAGAAGAGGAATGAGTGTTCACTTTCTGGTCGCATCATACTCTGGCTAAGTGAATGCACCCTCCAACATGCCGACAGACATTTTAACCCCAGGCGAAACCACGTTGGGGAATATTTGCTGAATCTTCTGGCTGTGCGCATATTTTACCTCTTCCCAGTGGAGAAGTGGAATGAGGGTTCATTCTCTCTTCGATTCATAGTCTGGCCAGGTGAATGCATCCTCCAACACACAGACAGAAAATTTAACCCCCTGGCGAACCATGTTGTAGAATATTTTTTGAATTTGTGGCTGTGCAAATATTTTATCCCTTCCCGGTGCAGAAGTACGAACTTTCACAAATTCCCATCAAAGTTACAAAGTTTCGCAAAACTAACGAAGTAATGAAGTGACGAAAATGGCGCGGACTCAAGTGGGAGCCAACGCAATTCTGAACAAACAGCCATGGCCGCTGAGCTCCTGTCGAATCATGTAGTCTCCGTTGCGCCTCCGGGGTACATATCTCTCCGTCTTCTCTCGTTATCTCGGCCCGCTGAGCGTGATTCCAGGATTCGTCCCCAAACGCGCACCAAGGTCATCGAAATCCTCGCAGGAACCGAAAACGGGTGTCTCCAGGAACTTGGGTACACCTCCAGGCCTCCTTGAGAAATTCGGTACCTCGAGGATGTGCGTCGCGGGTCCCCTTTTTTCTTATTCCGCTGGAGACTGACGCGGGATCGACTGTACTTAGGCCGTCAGGAAACTAGAGACGACCAACCAGCAGCTGCACCGCGACAACAAGAAGCTGAAGGTGCATGCAGGCCTAGCCGAGGAGCTGCAGAAGAAGTGCATTCTCTACCAGTCGGAGAACACAAAGCTGTATGAGGACAACACGAAGCTGATCGCCGACTGCGAGACCCTGCGTGCGCAGGGTCTCGTAAGCGAGGTGTTTCACGGGAAAGAGGTCTCGAGATAATGGCGCAGTATGCACTGCTCAAGAATCTGTATGCGAATGCAGTGACGGAGTTGCAGCTGCGCGCCTTACAAATGACAGTACTGTACTATTAAATTCAATTCGTCAAGGGGTGTGACATGTGACCCGAAATATCATTTCG
>JARKIC010001628.1:0-106595 GCA_029378375.1 Mycena olivaceomarginata | reverse complement strand
ACCACTACGTTTCCACCCCCCCCTAGAAACAGGCTGAGGCCAGATGACCTACCCGCAGCTGCCCAGAGGGGTCTGTCTAGGTGACTAGAAGCGGTCTGTGCAGGTCAGTCTAGATATGTGCAGGTCAGTGCAGCTGTTTGTATCTTAAGGGAGGTCAGTTCAGCCCAGGGTAGGTCAGTCAAGATGGTTGCTGGCCACCTAACCAGAGGTAAACATACCTGATTTCAAGTGGAGAACAACTTGTAGCCTTGCCGCTTCATTTGCCGCAGCAAGGTTCGGCTCAAAGAAGCGATTATGCTGAGCCGAAAGTGGTAACCAGCTGCGGCCCAGCTGGCTGAGGACAGTCAGCTTACATTGTATTCACTGAAGTAAATACTGTACAAGTATCCACTGAATGTTGAGCATCAACTTCAGAGAACCTCACACTTATGTGTATTATATCAGTTTGATGCTGACGCTGCGCAACACACTGCAGTGGATGTCTGAACCTGAGCCTAGGTAAACAGGTAGAGCACTCAGCACAAAGCATTCAGATTCCTCTGCATGATGTACTGAATAGTTGGGCATGAGCCCGCGGTCTGACTCAGCTTTGACTTGGCAACTCGGTGCACCGAACCAGCCGTAACGATGACGGTCAGTGAATGTAGGCAAGACGGGGATGATACTGATTTTTTCAAAGCAAATTTCCGAAGTCCTACGGGAACCTCATCTCATGGCAAAGACGAGACAATTTACATGCTTGGGGTATAGATTACGGTCGCGGGCGGATGGTCGAGGTTCAATTGACTTTTGACATTTCGATCCGACGATTCCGTAACTAGTCTCGGCAATTTAACTCATGTAAATTGGTTGGTTACACTCTTGTATGTACTGCTCGTCAATCGTCAAATGTCAACCTGGATTCAGACCAGCACTGTTTTGGTCGTCGTCGGCCGACGGCACAGATCGGTAATGCTGTCAAATGCAAACTACTCCGTTGGAGTCGCATCAATCGCGGCAATGGTGTGTTTAAAGTTCTGGTTTGAACCTGAATTGGATCTGGTTGAAATTCAAGAAGCTGGATGATTATGGCAACGAAAAATCATTGAGTGAATTCGGCGGCAGAAAACGAGCACCACAGTAATTCAAACGCGCACCATCCAGTCGGCAATAACGGCATGATTGCATCTGACTACTGCCGAACCCAAACGGAAGAATTTGCCGAATCACATAACTTCCACTGTGAGTGATACTTTGTCTGTAAAGACGGTAACATATGTCGACTGGCATCGGGTGGCATCGACCTGGTGGCTAACATATGAAACCTCTGCAAAGCTCATGCTCCCAAGCAAGACTTTGTAATTTCTCGGGCCAACCTCGGCGTTCGAATATTCTCACGCGTTCGGAGAGCTCATGTAGGGAGCGACGTATCTCGCGGACTTTCCGTAAGCTTCTGCTGTGCACACCAAAGTTAGTACAGGCTGGTAGGACAATATTATATAGCATAGGTAGTCTATAGGTGGTCTGCCCATTGCGCATATCCTTTCGGCGAAACCATAATACCAATGTCAAATGTTTATATTGAACCTCGACCATCCCGCCTACCGTATATAGATACATTGTAAGCTGATGTATTACACGATCGGTGATTTTTGCGAAAAATGATGTTCGAGAAATCTTCCAAAGCAAATTCCCGTAGATATCCCGAAGAGAACCTCACCTCATTGGCTAAGATGGGAGAGTGTTCACATGCATGGATATAATTACATCTGGTCACTGATGTTATTGCACCGATTGGTGGTGGTCTTCGTGTGAAAAGATGCGGACAATAGGATATAATGTGGAGTTACATCAAACTCCCTCCACTCTGGCCACCCCGCTTCACCACACCCACGGTATCTACTCTCATCCACTCTTCAGATATATGTCAAGTAGCCAGCGAGACAACCCCCGAAGGGCCCGAGCAGGTACGTATTCTTCTTATCCATTCGGATTTTGTGAATCACATAGCACAGGGGCACAACACCGGCATATGTCTCCGGCGCACCATCTGCGTTTCGTGGGAGAGGATCACATACCCCCGTAGATTTAACCACCACTGTGATTGCTACACGAGGAAGATCTCTTAGGGAGAGGTCAGCATCTTCTTTCCAGGCCCCCGACCCGCAGATTGCATTACCGTGAGTTATAAGTTACACTCATATATATACATTTACATCCATTTCTGACGATCACATAGAGAAATCACAGTTGAATCTGATGTCAGCCGCCAGCCTGATTCTACGGAGTCAATGGCTCCTCATCCTCGTCGTCCATTTGAACCTCCAATTGCAGAGACGCTCGAGGATCCTCTACAAGAGCGGTTTACACTCACAATGGCACATCCGATGTGTACTGCTTCTTGTGGCTTTTTTACACATCCGCTATCAAGTTTCCTATCGTGCTTGTGGGCTGATCTTGGTCTGTCTCAACTTCATCTTTGTCCGACAGCCTGGGGGTTTGGAAATGCCATTGACCTTGAAAACTGTCTTCTCTCGGTTGGGCATGGAGGAGGACAGGTTTACTCAGCATCTGCTATGTTATCAGTGCCACCGCTATTTTGATCGAAATACCCCATCGGATGCCCTTTGTCCAGACTGTGAACTCGAGTTGTTCCATCCTGCTACACGGCAACTCTTTCAGAGAGTTATCTCTACTGTCACCGGGAATCCCCCTCCTCCTTCGGTTCGAAAACCCAAACTGGTGGCCCCCAGTTCAATTGTTGTCTGATGGACTGCGAGACTTTTTCCGTCGACCTGGAATGGTTCCAGCTGTCAACTTATGGAAGAGTCGGGAATCTACTCCCGGGGAGTCAAGGACCATTCAGGATGGACGTGTTTGGAAAACAATCAAGGGCCACGACAAGCAGAGCTTTTTCTACGGTGAAAGCAGCAAGAGGGAGATTAGGATTGGTACTACTTTTAGCCTTGACTGGTGAGTGTAACCAGTGTGATTTGTTTCTAGCTGAACATTTCCTAGGTTCAACCGAAAAAGTAGCAGTTATGGTCCCTCCCATTCAGCGGGTGTTACATCATTTTGTATCCAAAATTGTTGGAATCTGAACGGTGAGATCTCGCTACCCTTCATTCTTCGTAAACTGATGTGCATTGTGGAAGATTTTCTGCCGAGAATCTCATACTTAGTGGAATGCCACCAGGTCCCACAGAGCCCACGGCTGAGCAGCTGCAACACCACCTCAAAATTATTGTTGATGACTTGATTCTTCTTTATGAGGAGGGTATACTCATTGAAACTGATGAGCACCCCGAGGGTACCCAATCCTCTCAATTCTGTTTGGCACTATTGATAAGAGGGGCTTTAGGTATAATTGTGCGGGTTGCGCTCATTGGAATCATTGCGGATCACCCAGCCATGTGTAAACTCTGTGGTTTTGCCGACAAGAACCATAATGTTTCACCTTGCACAAAGTGCCATGTTAGAAAAGAGGACCTCTCATCAAAGAAATCACTTCGTAATGGTACTTCTGCAGCATTCTCTTGCACCATTCATATACTGATTAGTCCTAGGGTACCCTCCACGAACCGGTGAACAGCATCGAGAAATGTGTTATCAATATGCTGCCCTTCCGAACCCTGAGGCAAAGCAGATTTTTTTCAAGAAAAACGGTGTTCGATGGACTGAGTTTGCCCGACTGATATACTTTGATATCGTGAAGTGGACTGTTGTAGACCCAATGCATAATCTGCTCCTTGGTAAGAATATTGATTACACAATCCACTCTGATAACTGACCACGGAAACATCCAGGGCTTGCTAAGACACAGTGGTATACACAGTGGATCAAAACCAAAACCTTACGTGCTAATACCGAGGCTTGGGAACGGGAACTGAGTTTTATTCATAATTTTCTTCAAAGTGTCCAGTACTTGTTGGCAATCTCTTCCACTCCAATGCTCATTCATTTGAAGTACGAGGCTCCTCTGTGGGCTGGGCACCTTCCGTTACGTGTGGGAGAACCTGCTGGAGGGTCTCTCACAGCTGATGAATACAAGTTTGCAGTCACTGGTCCTTGGGCAATCATTGTTCGTCAATTTATTCTGCGAAACTGATACTCAAGCTATTTCAAGATTCCGATTGTTTGGGAGAGATTTCTCCATGAGTCGGATACAGATCATAAAGAAGCGATGAGACGGTGGAGATCCAAAGGAAAATCCCAAGGCGACCCGGAACCATCCCCCCGAATGGTTGAAGGAGAAGACACAAATTTCCTCCGCTTTGCTACAGCCTTGAAAATTATTGTTGGTCGATCATTTCGCCATGACAAACTCGACTATACAAAGAAATTGCTAGAAGACTATCTGCTCAACTTTCGAGCGGTGTGTGCTCCAACACTGATTTCAGCGTGCACCTGACATATTGTGCCAGATTTATGGGGAGTCACAAATACTGCCCAACCATCACTGGGCTGTTCATGTCCCGGATCAACTGATCGATTATGGCCCAGTATACAATTTTCTGGGCATTTTTAACCGAACGTTTGAACAAAATCCTCAAGAATCTCAATAGCAACAACTGGACTGGTGGTCAACTTGAAGTATCAATGATGCGAGAGTTTCATCGCAAAGGAGCAGTTGATTCCGCGGTATGGACATTGTCTACTAGCCAATGACACACACCAAATGACGTCCTAACTTGTCAGCTACTTCGTTTGTCCACCAATTCAGCTGGCTCAACAGAACTGGAATCCGAATTCATCAAAATCCTTGTGGGGCAAGATACTAATGTGGAAGCAATAGGAACCGTCCAAGATGCATTACACAGTGGTGAGTTGAAAATACCTCTCAACAGAATATCTGTGATGCTATTTTATTAGAGCGAAGACATTCCCGTGTCCAACTTGGCGAGCTTGTGACTAAGAGGAAAAAGATAAACGATAAAACCATGCTCAGTGCACTTTACAACTATTATAATCGGAACCCAGACCATCCCCAAGTCGGCCCAGACGACTCGGACACACTACCTCCCACTTCTTCCGTTTGCTGATATTCATGAGAGTGCATTACTTGACGGCCGAAGAATTACACCTACCGATCGTTCCCGCCGGAATACAGCGGGCTCCTCTCTCATTCTGGTCAGATTTGGAGATGGTCGGGCATGTGCAGGGGAAGTACGTGCAATATTGTTGCACCGGCAGCCCGAAATTCCAAGTGCTGAGGAGACACCCTTGATCATGGTTGCCTGGATGAAAGAGTCACAAGATTCTCCTCTGGATGGCGGGAATGCAGGATTCGTGTGGAACAAATTGTATGTTTCGCAAATCATATCCGGTTTGGTGTCTGACTCCTTCCCACCAGTCCGGAGCTAGATGTAAACACTTGGGAGTATGACGAGTTCGAAGATCCAACTGAAGCTCATTCCCTGCCCCTCATTATCCCGCTGGCAGCTGTTCAGTGCCAAATTTCTCGCGGCACACTTGATCACACCGACCCCCCAATGTGGATAACAACCACAATGGATCGGGTAAGTTAAACGTCAAGTATGTACTACATCGATGTTTGGGGACTAAATCATATCATTGGCAGTATCCAACTTCGCTCCATGGAATCGGGCTCGGGGACATGGTTGACCAAGAAATTCCATAACTCTAGATAGATCAAGATAGATGCAGTAACTCTCTGTCGAACATAACCATGTAATCTACTCCTCCACAACCAAGTTGCCTCTGACGGGCTCGAGAACATTCTCTTCCGTCCTACGCTTGTTCGTTCCAAAACCCTCGGGATCCTGATACGTTCCCCAGTCGCTGAGAAGATGAACACGATCTGGGTGATTTTTATTCGCATCGAGCCACAGCTGGTTGATTCCGAAGTTATACGGTGCGTCGTCGGGGATGCGGGCCGACACACGGCCGGTGCGGACACGCACATAATGAATCTTCTTCTTGTCGCGAATGGGGAGGAGCTTGAACGCCATCTCGGACAGTTCGTGCAAAGGCTGCGACATCTGAGAGCACATTGAGTAATTCACTGACTTGATAGAGGGCTGGGAACTCACCTCTTCCGAGCGCCACGGGGTACTCACAACCTCCACGAATTCAATCTTGGCCAGTACATCGTCAGAATTACCCTCATAGCCGGCCTCGTAAATCATCTTAGTCCTCCACACCGCCTTACTGGTTTTCGTCAGAATCTTCCGGTCCCGACTCTTCATCCGACATGTGCTGCTCGTGGAGTATCTGCTTGACAGCCTCTGTCGTCAGGCCGTACTTGGCGACGAACGAGGGGACCCCATTTGCACGTTGCACGGCCTTCTAGAAGTAATTTCAGTGACACGGGTATTTGAACGAACATAAGATGTAGATACCGTCACACGCCGCTCGCGCCTTCGACCGGCACTCAAACTCTCTTGGCGTCGGCGCGCTGCGACCTCGTCAACCTGCTGACACCACTGTTGCTTACAGGAACGGAAGGATGTCTTCGCCATCTCCAACAATGTCTTGTTATTCCACGTAACTTCGGCGTTCGATACGGTCAAAGCCTCAGGACGATTCTTGACATTCTGTGGCTCAGATTAGCGACGAAACCTACCGCAAAAAAATATTGCTTCACTTTGAGACGTTGTGCAACTAGCTTGACCACTACGTCCAACAAACGCTGATTATCACCGTGAGTAACATTCGACTGGAAGATTGGGTTCAGATAGGGCGCGCTGGTCGTCTCGTTGAGCCGTTGGACGGTTAGATCTTCGGGCCAGATCTTCCCAGGCACACCAACGACATCGCGGAAGGCAAGCGACACTTCATCCTGGAACGGCATCAGCGAAACGAGAAAGAGCGTCGAAATTCAGAATGATGTTCAGACCTGGAGAGCCCGTTTTGCGCGTTGAAGAGCAGCGGTAGGAAGATCCTTGGCTGGCGTAGCGAGGTCGAATTTCTGTTTCGGTGCCGATGCTGCTGGATTGCTGGCGTCCGAGTCAGTGTCGCCTGGAGAATTTTCCCCCGCCATCGTTGTCCATCTCGGAAGCCTCGGCTACCTCTGGCAATCCGCGTGCGCGGCGCCGTGTCTCCTGCCTCTTGCGCTGCAGGACACGCCCTCGAGCTGCCATACCCCGCGGTCGGTGGGTGGAGCGATGGCATCCTTCTCCGCCAGGCGGGCTCTGAGTTCGCGGTTGTCCTGAAGCAAGAAATCGTTGCTGGCTTGCAACTGGTCCTGCCTCAATGACATCGCGTCCATTCGAGCAATAAGCTCAGCCGAGTACCCTCCGTTCGCGTGCGCGACAGCAGGCTGAGACCCTGGGAAACGTTGATCATACGTGTCGGTGGCGCTGGGAAGGTTTAACGACGACGAGCGGAAAGAGGGCCTCGAACGAGTATCTATCAGATGAACACCGCCGTGTAAACGGCTCTTGTACATACCTGTGATCCCCCCCATGGTTCACGAGCTCCGACGAACGCGACCGATCGAATTGCACGAGCCTGAGTTATCAGGCACAATCACAGTCGAGAGGATCGTAAATTACCTGGAAGAGTCGCCAGGAGCATCGTAGGTGGGCTCGGACACGTTCCTAGTGGTTGATCCCGCACGCGTCGTATAATCTGGCCTGAATCTGCCATGCAATAAATAGCCAGCATCGGATTGTTTTGAGACATACTGAGACGGATATCCTTGGCCGATCGATCCGTAGCCACGGTCTCTGTAGTCCTCGCGATGACTAGTAGTCCAAATTACCCCGTTATTCACATAACAAATCGTATCGTATCTTTACCTGTCCTCCGAACTATGGAAAGTGGGTCCATGGTGGTCCTCCAAGTTGGCACCGTATGGTGAACGTCCTTGGCCGCGGTCGCGGCGAGACTGGTACATAGGCGTTGGAGAGCAAGAGAGGAGTCGAGTGGCAACTCTCCCAGGAGCGGTGTCCCTGGACGTGTCCGCAACCCGCTGATTCGAAATGATAACTCCTTGACAACGACGACGAATCTGAAACTGAGAGATTATTCGTCTAATGAGTATGAGGATAATCAGAATGCCCCTTACCTGGCATTGGATACAGTTCGAAGTCAGTGCAGCCCGGGATAAGGTCAAGGTAGGCGTCGAAACTGAGACGGACGCACCTATACGCACCTACACTGATCTGCACTGATCTGCATGATGTCAGTGTAGCCGGCCAGCCGTCGGCTACCCGGCCCTACGCGAAAGCGTGTGTAGCCGGCTGCACAGAGGCAGTGTGATCGGGTAGCCAGACCTAGACTCACATTGCCGAACCTTGACTAAGTGAGTCTAGCCGACCCCGGAACGTAGTGACAGCTGGCGGCGCGCCGATAGGTGGAGCCGTTGAGGGCGGCATCGTCGATGTAGTCCGGACGGCTGGCGGTGCGCTAGTAGGCGGCGCGGTCGAGGGCGGTGTTGCCGATGTTGTGTGCACGACTGGTGGCGCGGTTGCGGGCGGCACGCGAGGCGGAGATCCAGGGCTGTGGATGGTCAGGGAGGTGGATGCACCGTGGTCAAGCACATACCTGGTTTTGCGCCGCTTTAAACCTTTGACCTTGATCCCAGGCATCATGGCCTGCTGTGAGCAGCGAGAGGCTGAGGGGGAGCTGGAAGACCATTGGGGACCACGCCGAGAGCCCAGAACTTGTATCTGGGGCCATGGGCCTCGTTAAAACATTAGAAAATGTATTTAGCAGTGGGCGAGGTGAATAAAATGCGTTGATAACGCCCCGCAGTATACCACTTGCCGTGGTTGACGCCAGATTGGCACTTACGGGGCACAGGGAGGAGGCGGGTGCAGGCGGGTTCGGGGCAGGGAACGCCAACGCGTCGACGTCCAATGTGTGGTGGTTGGGGAAGAGGGGCATTGTAGAGGTATCGCGGGGGTGTTGCGGTCGATGGAAGGAGGAAGAGAGAGGATGTTTGTTTGGCGCGTGCTTCAGCTCGGCTTCAGTTTCAAGCTCCGCAGAGAAGCCGTCGGCAGGGGGCGGTGCCCTTCCCAAAAAGGTTCAGGGGCGGAGGCGGTTTGTCTCGAGTGCGTACGGCGACGTAGACGCTGACTGGCCCAGATATCAAACCTACAACCATGCCCGTATTGGTGGCCGCTTGCTACAGATACTGTCGTCTTCCGAAACCAGCGCAGCATTGCGGCGACTTCAAGACTGCGGAGTCTGAGCGGCCTCAGCACCGACAGGACAGTCGCAGGCTCGGGACGACGGTGTACACGCTCTGGCTACTAGTGGCGACGGTGATGCTGACGGATAGAGTCGAGTCGAGCATGAGATTGGAAGGACGTGAATGAGATGGATGGTATTGTGATACGGCCGATGAGCAGCAGGACTGGATACTCTCATTTCACCGCGCGACCTCGCCACTTGGTGCTACGCCATTCTCTTGATACCACCGCCTTCTAAAAGTTAAGCCGATTGCGGTCCTCCACTCGTCCTCACTGGGTAGTATTCTGCGACCATTCAGAGTGTCGTGGCTGCGCGATATACCGGACGAATGGCGAATGTCTGGGCGTGTGCGGCTCTGTCTAGGTTTCGCCGCGGCGGTGTACCAGCCACGGACGGGACGGTCTCGTTCGCCACAACGCTCGAACGCTCGTTGTCTAGGGGCCTGGCGTGATTCATGAAGCCCAGCTGATGGACGTCACCAATGCTTCCTGGCAGGCAGAGGAGGATTCTCTGCCCACGGGCCTTCTCCGTTCCGCGCGGATTCATGGCGGGTTCGACGACATGGGAATGGCTTGGCTCTGACGGGACGAAGAGAGGAACGGACACCTCCGTCGTCACAAATTTGGCCTGGGGCTGGTCGCTTCGGGCTACTCTGGCGGTGAAGAGGATGGGCCGCATCGTATATTATTTACGAACTCTCCGCTGTACCTCGTGACGCCCCATTATCTCGAGTGCAGCGGTATCATAAGAACACTATAAATCCACCTTCACTCTACATCGCATTCGCATTCGCATTCGGACAGCCACCGCAAGCCCAACCGCCCGCGCTCCAGCAGGACAGAGAA
This sequence comes from Mycena olivaceomarginata, assembly GCA_029378375.1. NCBI lineage: Eukaryota > Fungi > Basidiomycota > Agaricomycetes > Agaricales > Mycenaceae > Mycena > Mycena olivaceomarginata. The sequence goes on along the minus strand of JARKIC010001628.1, from coordinate 96,609 downwards.
CCCATCTAGATTCTCGCCTCCGAAATCCTGGGGCGTGTTTGGAATGACAGGGGGACTTGATAAACGACAAGGCATAGCCGAGTCGAGTCTTGATTCGATGATTGATGATTTTTAGGCACGAGCACTGTGGCATGATTTTGCGGGTTTGAAGGAACAACACTTGCATATGGTCTTCTGTGGAACAATTGGCCCAGAATAATAGAGACCAGGATATTTTGGGAAAGGATTGACGCAGGGCATGACGGGAGCATGAGCGAGTGAAGGCGTATAGTGAGGCTGAGCATCAGAGTCGTGGATCAGAGGCCATCTCAGACTACTTTTGCCTCTAGTCAGTCGGCACTTGGTATATTGAGAGGACATTTATTTACGTGTCTCACAGTGACTTACATGTTTGATTTTTTTTTTCCGGCTTGTTCAGCCCGAATCTTGTTTGCGGGAAGGGATTGCGGAGGCCTGAGCCTCTGTACCCAGGTCCAGGGGTTCCTAGATTGGGAGCTGGATCACGCTCCCCCGACGGGGGCGAAGGCATGCCATGGCTGGACGAGCTTTGGGCATTGTCTTCCATGTTTTCATCCTGAACATCAGCATCCCTGGCTACAGAAAGAAGCATTGGGCGAGGAGTCACCATGCGATGGAAGTGACCAATGAGAGTGAAGACTGAGAAGATTCAACTGCATCCAATGCATAGAAGCACTGCAAATTAAATCAGCCATTTCTGAAAAACAGAAGGATTGCTTCATCTCGAGTTCGTTCTTCTGAGCTTCACAATCCGCATGTGCGGCAGAATTTACAACGATTCGATTCGAAAGAAAATCCAAGATCGATAGCAGCCTCCGTCCACCAGTAACGGCTTCAATATTGCAGATTAACTGAAACCCACGCGGCATGAGCTTCCTCAATTGTAACTGGAATTTCTTCAACTCATTAGCAGGACTTGGGCTGCACAATTTATGGCATTAAGCGTGTCGAATTTCTAACCTTGACTTGGTTGAACCTACTCCTCCGCAACAACCACCACCACCGCCTTCCCCGTATTCGTCCCTTTCTGCACTGCGAGTATCACGTCCCCCACCTTCTCCAGTCCTTTCGTCACGTCCTCCGTGAACTTGAACTCCCCGCTCACGAGCCTCGGCACGAACTCCGCGCGGAATGCCGCAGCGTGCTTGGGGCGCAGGTACGCGACGAGGAAGCCGTGCAGGTGCAGGCATTTTGCGAAGATGAGGCCGGGATTCTGTGGGACGAGGTGTTGTTGTTGAGTGTTCAGGTTTTTTGTTTCTCATGTTCATTTGAAATGGGGGGGAGACGAACGAACCTTCATGGGCTGGGGGCCGTTGTTGTATCCTACGAACGCATCGCATGTCAAGGAATATAGACGAGATAGGAGAGGTATGTATACACACCTGAAATCTGGCCGCATTCCTACGGCCGGCATTAGCTAGCACACTCTTCGATAGAATAAGGGGGAGAGGACGTACGATAATTCTGGCATTCTTGGCTGCGAACTCCATCGCAGCGTCAAGCTTGTCCCGCCGACGTTGTCCCAGAAACTTCGGGTGTCAAATTAGAATTCAAAATATACCGCAGCATCCAAATGGATTGAAACAGAGGGAGGAATATAATTAAAACAACGCACATATCAAGCGGCCCCTCCTTCGCCAGGACCTCGCGCACGTCGGTGGTCTTATAGTTGAAGGCGACATCCGCGCCAATCTCCTTCATAAATTTCACCTTCTCGTCTGAGCCTGCCGAGGCAATGACCTTGAGGCCGTCCTGCTTCGCTATTTGGATGACCATCCTTTTCAAACAGAGTTAGATCTCGAGTTTACTGTTTTGCGGAATAGTGGGTGAAAAGACTGACGATCCAACGGGACCGGCACCGGTGCTGATGTATGCGACCCTCGCCCTTTCAATTCCAGCGAGATTAATTTTAGTTTAAGAAAAGAACAGGGGGCGCACCTTCTTCGCGTCCGAATGCTCCCGCCAGCCCATGAACGCGGTCTCTCCAGGCATCCCCGCAGCCCCGATGTAAACTGACCAGTGTAATTTGGGATCTCTCTCGATTATTTCCAGGTTCAGCGCCGCGAGGCTGGGCGCGATCACGTACTCTTGGTGCGCTAAGTACAGCAACATCGGTTCGTGTCAGTCGGGATTGTAGGCGACTCCAGAAAAGAGGAAGGAATGATGTTAAAGCACTAGGATGTACATACCGAGAAGGCCGCGAACGTGCGCGCCCGCCTCGACACCTGCAGCCTCAGAGCGCAATACGACGCCGATCCCACCGCCGACTAGCCTGAATGTTTATAACGCGGTGTGTATATCTAGATTGGATGAGAGGACTGGGATAGACGCACGGCTTTCCGAGCGGGAACGCAGGCTGCAAATCAATCGCTCGAGTTAGCCAACCCTCGTCGCCTGATAAGAAATGTGTGAAGCGCCAACCAGGTATGATTCGATCTCAGCTGCGCGCAGGCGGCCGCGCATGTACGGGTCGACAGAGAGGATGAGCACTTTGATGAGGATCCCGCCGTTGAGTGGCACATTTTCAAGATCGATGGTCTCCGATGTATCGTACACCGTCGTCGTTCCCGGGACGGGGTAATCTGCAAGGAACACGAAGTTGGTAGGAGATCAACGGGGCCCGTAGCAACCAACCTTCCGGTATAGCGTTGAAAAGGACTCGGCCGTTCGTTACAGGAGACATGGATTATGGAGGATGTGGGAGTTCGGTACAAGTCTCTCCCTGAACTGCATCATTTGGTATCGATCAGCGCCCCGACGTGATCCTCGGGTGATCCGTAAGTTGAGTCATAGCCCGCAATATTAATGTTCAACCTTTTACTAAGGCTGCTTTCTCAGCTGCAGTTTCCCAGCCCGACTGTTTCCTTCACTGTTTTTCAATATGCCGTTTGCGCTCCAATTATATCTCTTGGTTCCGGTGCCGTGCCGTGAGCTTGCGATCTGTGTACTTGCCGTTTATTTGCACGATAGGATAAAGCTCACTGGGTCAGTCAACTGGTACCGGCCACTTTGAAAGTCGCAGCTGGCACTAGTATTTCCCATTTCAAGCAATTAGCCGCTGTGCCGGTTCCTGCCAGTTTGCTGATCAAATATCCGACAATTGCGAATGGCTGAGTGCTAGCAGGTGATAGCCTGATGCGCAATGTTCGACTTTGATAAGGCTGCTTGCTCAGCTGCGGTTCCAGGAGGCCCTTCGAATTTGTTGTCCGCGCCCCCATTGCATTTTGATTCATGTTGTATTTACATTTCTTGGTTCCGCTCTGTGATCCGTTTAGTTTCCTTTTTATTTATTTACGATTTCAATAGTTATATCCTGAGCTCAGCGAGTCAGTCCACAACTTACCGGCTACTTCGAAAGCCGCCCCCGGTGTGGGTTCTATTCCGATGTGCCGTTCAGAATATCCCTTTTGCTGCCTCTGGCGCAAAGTTCTCCCGTGGGGACCAGCCTTAAAAGAATGAAAAAGTTCGGGTGTGATTGATATATTCTCCACTGGTCTTTTAAAAAACTCGGCGGGGTGAGAAGATAATCGAGAGACGTTGAAGCTTGACGCTGTTTGGTCGAAGTTCCAGTGTTGTCCTTAAGAGTTAAGACTTAAATTAAGTTAAGGCTTAATTACCCCTTAATATTAAGACTTAGCTTCAAGCTTCGGTGCCGTTAAGCCTTAATTAAGACTTATTGATGGCAGTTACATCATTTTTCTTCGCATCTTCTTCGTCAATGCCACCCACCCGCGGCCCTCTGTGGGAGTTCTTTCACCGAGGAAGAAAGCGTAACACGGCACATTGCAATGCCTACTGCCGGGCTTGTATTGCCCTTTATCGCCCAGACAATGTCCCCATTCCAATCGACATCGACAGTGATGACGACTCGGAGGAGAGTGCAGCCTTAGCTCTTCTGGATGAGAGCTGGTTTTAGAAAGGTGCGAGGCCGTACCCCATCCACTAACTTCGATTCTTAACCTCCTCTAGCGTGCAAGAAGGTGCCTGCTATTCTGGGAGAAAAGAAGGCCATGATCGCACATCTGATCGGGGCGAAGCAATGCAAAAATGCTTCGAGCGCGGCAAGATCCGCCGCAAGGAAGGTGAAGAACGCCGGGAAGAAAGCCGACGTCCAGGATGTGTCCGACTCTGAGTCAGATGCTCAGCCGAAGAGGAGGAAACGGGTTGCAGCAGTCGAGAAGGCTATGACGCAAACAGAGCTGAAGGTCTTCATGGGAATTGACATCCCCTTCTCCCAGTCTCAGATCGAAATGCTTCATGCCCAGTTCTTGCGCGCCACGATCTCTGCCAACCTTCCTTTCCGCTGGGTCGAGAATCCCGAAGTCATCAAGCTATTCCTGATGTTTCGCTCGGCTGCTGGCGACGTTATTCCCGGGCGTAGGGTTCTTTCCGGCCGACTTCTCAAGGACGAGGCCGCGCGCGTTGACAAAAATGTGAAAGTGTGTTTGAAAGGCGAATATGTCATGATTTCGTACGTCTCATTCTCTTGTGTCTTAATTTTGTCTGATTTCGCCAGAACCGACGGATGGAAGGCTACATACTCGGTTACCGGTGTCGATGCCTCCGCGCGTGGCAAGGTGGGTTATCTTGTATGTAATGTGCCATGCATTAATCTCTCCCAGGCATATCTGATTGATGTTATCCCGGCGACCGGAAAGAAGAAAGACGGTGAATCAATGGCTATTGCGTTCGCCGAGATGATCGACAAGGCCGAGGCAAAGTATCTTTGTATCGCGGTTGGCTTATGCTGTGACAACGACGGTGGCAGCCAGAATGGGCGCAAACGGCTCTTAATTGTCCGTCCTTGGCTTTTCATACCACCTTGTTGCGCTCACCAGGTATCGTCATTAATGATCCCCCGGATTTCAGCACTGATGTTCGGTTTAGGGCCAGCTCTGTTTGGCAAATTATTTCAGAGAGAACAAGGACGCCGCCCGTACTGCTGAAGAAACGACCGAGGTCATCGGCTGGATTACGAACCATGAGCGTGTCCGCGAGATTTTCGACGCCACACAACTCGAGAAAGGGGCCGGCATTCCCCTCTCATATTTGGTGGCTAATCTCACACGCTGGACGACACACTCCATCTCGTTCAACCGCCAAATCCGCTTGAAGGATTCTCTTCGTCACACCGCCATCATTCATTGTCAAGAGATCATCGACGCGCAGCTTGGTGCGGAGAAAAACAAGAAGAAGATCCAGAAAATCAAGGAGAGCGCGGGCCGGTTCTGCGATCTTCTCGATGACGGCGGGTACTGGAAACGCCTTCAGACTGTGGCCGATGACATTGAGCCGATCTGCTACATTACCAATATTAATCAGGCTGACAACACACGCGCAGATCAAGTGCTCCTCGGGTTCGCCGGTGTGTTTCTGCATTTCCAGAGGCATCCAAACTTGCAGCTGCGTCGCGCGATGATGAAGCGAATCGAAAAGCGCTGGGCTGCGCTGGATCAGCCCATGTTCATTTTCACAATGGTCCTGAACCCTTAAGAACGCCTTGATCGTTTCGGAACAGAGGCCGGGGTTAATGTTTTCAGCTTGTCGAATGTTCTGGTGGAGGTAAGTCACAGTTCTTCATCATGATTTCAATTTTTGATAGGCCATTGCAGCTGTATCGCCGTGTAAAGTCGCGCCCACCCCCTGTTCCGTTGACCGAGGATGAACAGGACACAGCAACGGCAGCTAAAGCGGCTAGCGAGACTCGAGTTAAAATTGCATTTATGCGTTACATGGCTGGTACGGGCGTGTTTGAGGACTTCGAGGATTCCCGGTCGGCATTTGGGGATACAACGGTGCGAGTTCCCCGTTTTTTTGAGCATCTGGGATACTCACGTCGCTTGTAGGCCCATGATCCCATCCTTGTCTGGGAACAGTTCCGCTCCGAACCGGAGATTGCAGAATTAGCCGACTTTGCGATTATGCTCCTCGGAATCTCGGTGAACCAGGGCGGCAACGAGCGCGATTTTTCCGATTTCAAGATCAAGAAAACTCGTTTGAGAAACCGCCTGGGCATTGTCAAAACCGGAGAAATGTCCAAGGTGAGTCTGCTTTTAAAATATTGTGCTTATGTTGACGAACACCTTCCAGGTTGGTGCCGACATCCGGGCATCCCACATCGCGACCGATGGGCTGTATGACAAGCGCGAGAAGCGTAAGAATCACGATGATAGTCGTGTCGCAGACCTGATTGCAGTGCCGCGCTATGCTGATGCAATGGAGAGCGAAGAGGAGGGCTCAGACGATGATGACAGCCCCCGCACGCGTCAATCGTTGGTCAATTCTGCAGTTCCTGGAACAAGGTTCATGCCAAATGGATGGTAGCTGCACGGGATCTCTCGGACGACGAGGATGGCGAAGAACTTCAACGGTTTGGCAACCACGATGGGGCCATCAACTACCAAATTTCTTCCTCGTACATTGGCGAAACTCTTTGGCGGTCAAATCAAGCACCCTTTCAAGGCGGCTTCCACGTCCTTTCACGAGGGGAACATTGCTCATGGAGCTGTTGGCTGCCGAGCACTCAGACGAAGAGTTAGATGACGGGGAACTGGAAGGGTCTGGCGATGATTATGACGGCTGATTGTGCAGTACCTACTTACGATCTGACGCAGAAAAAAATTGAGCACCCCTTAACTTAAGCCTTAATATGCCCTTAATATTAAGGCGTAATTAGGTGTTAAGGCCTTAACAAAAAGATTTACCCTTATTAACACCTTAAGTGACAACACTGGGTCGAACTGGACTGATCTTCGCGTAGTATCCGCGGCTTGGCAAGCCAAGTTGAACCAAATGGCACGGCTTGGGGAGCTTTGGCTTCGGCTTGAGAGTTGGCAAGCCGTGAGTCGCTTCAATGACCTCTTCCAGTGTGAATAACCCGGTCAAAAGGCGAGTTTTCCTGCATGAGAAATAATTTCTGTGGAAGCACGAGAACCATATGGACTGGAGTCCCGTATCCATCGAATTTGTGACCACATACTCACAAGTTCAAGTAATGGCAGGCTCAATATCGTTTGATTTTGATTTTATCCAGTTTGAACGCGTCTATGCGGGCCAGAATCACAGAGGTGCCTTTTTCTGACAAAGCATTTTCGGCACCCCTAATGCATTCTGCACTGCAGGGAAGAAAACTGAGTTGAAGCCGGGGCTTGAGCCGAAGCCAAGCCAAACTGTGGGTGGCGGCTTTGGCTGGAATGTGAAGCCGAGGCTGCTGGCTTGCAGGCCCCGGCTTTTTGTAGGTCAATCCAAGCCGCGGAACCACCAGCACCACCAGCACCGCTAGGGCATCGTATTATAACGACAAAGACCTGTAGCCGGTCAAACTGCCCGCCGGATGCGCCTGATGGTCTGTGCCGGAAACGAAATGAAACAGCCTCTCTCCCGCGAAAACCTGTCCTCCGGCACAACCAATTTGAAACCTCAAACACGCAAGAAACAAATTTGGTATCAAAATCATTATTCTGTTCAGTTCGCGACAGCTACTACGCTCTACGCTGCCTGATTCAGAAATTGGTATGAGTCAATAAGATGTGTATTGTATCTAGAATTTATCAAAAGTCCGTTGAGTCCGTTGGTATCAACTTCTTCTTTGTTTCTCATTCGTCCGTGCATTGTCCGCTGGTACTACTCGAGCCTTTACAAGCCGAGGGTGGCGAGGGTGAGGCCGAGAGCGAGCGAGCGCAGGAGGCCGGCGACGTCGACGAGGCTACGAAGAGATATTTTATTAGAAGTGGGAGAGGGCGAAGGGAGGGAGAACATACAGGTTGGCAACGAGGTTAAGCACGCCGGCGAGGAGAATTTCTAGCCCGAGGAGCACCTGGTTGAGCGAGGTGTCGACGGCCGGCGAGGAGCCCGCCGAGCGCGGGGATACTCGAGGCGTCAGCGAGGAGACCGTCGAGCGCGTTGGTCACGTCCTAGACACAATATGAGCAACGATGTTTAATTGTTAGATGGGCAAGTGAATGAACATACGGTGAGGATACCCGCGACGAGGTTCGCGATGTCGTCATCCGACTGGCGCTTGCGCGCCTCAACGGGCGAGAGCGTTGCGAGCGAGGCAGTCGCGGTATCTAAGGCGGGCGGTCAGGTCGTTGATGAGCGGCGTCACCGTCTCGTCGGAAGCGTTGCCGCCGGCAGACAGGGCAGCTGCGAGAGCCATCTTTTAGCACAATATTGAGTGAGAGTGAGAATAAATCTCGCGTACTGATTTGAGGGAGAATCGAGTCGGTGGAGCCCTTGAGCGTGTTAAACACGGTCTGGATGTCGGCGGTCGAAGAACGCTTCTCGACGACGACGCCGGCAGAGACGAAGCTCGTGGCGAGGAGGAAGAGGGGTGCGAAACGAAGGGAGGCGAACATTGTTGTTGAGTAGATGAAGAAGAGGGAGGGGGTGTAAGTTGGTTGGTTAGTTCACTGAAGGGACGAGTGAGTGCTGAACATTTCCGCTCAATCCGCGCGCCTTTATACCGTGTAGACAAGAACGAACCCGTCATGGCTCGCGTCATTTGTCGAAGACACATTATTCGCTGCAAGTGGTGAATGATTCTGGCTTGCGGAAGTAGTAGTTGGGGTGGGAGGCATCACCTAGGTTCCATTCCCCAAGTGGAGAATCGCCGTAATATGTGGTGTCCAAGGTGATGTCAGAAGACGCGGGGATCAAAGAGCCACGCATTCCGAAAACGCTATTAGGTTACTGGCTAGGCTGTTCGCAGGCGGGAAATCAGTCTGCAATTTAGGGTGAAACTGAAAGACTGACTCGCCTCTCCACGCGCCCTGGTCTACCTTCGCAGCCCAACCCCCTCCACCCTAGCAAATTTCGGGGGACCCACACACTCACCGTTACTCCAACAACCCTCAGCCCTGCTCCACCCGGGAACCAAAACGAATAAATTTATATTGCAGCTCGGCAAAGCCAGTCTGAGATCTGCAAGTCCTTGAGAAAAAAGAAGCGCATCGAGCGATGAGAGAAGACATGACGGACTTTGCGCTTGCAAGTCGCCGCCGGGTCCTGATGGAGTGGAACCCCTGCATAATCCTCCCGCGCGTCGTCGCGCGTCCCATGCATGTCATGCGGGCAGATTAAATTAGAATGGATGGGGACTCGGGCAGGGTGCGAGCGACCGCCTTTCACCTTTCCTGCCTCGATCGTTGCTTTTTTTTTTGTTCAAACGAAGTAGGGACGATGCAGAACAAAAAAAGAACCAGAAGCCTGGTATAGAACGCGCAGAAATAGACTCGACGGAATATGCCCAAGGCCGACAGGATGCACGTTGGTCAAGTAATGACGTCAGTTGTTCGTTGAATTGAAAGAATGTAGCCGGTGGGTGGAGTGAGAACGAGCGCCCGTAAGCGACCGGTCCCGAAGTTCGAGAGCGAATTGCGAATAGCGCTTAGCATGAAAAAAGTTGGAGCTGATTGATAAATACATTCGCGAGTTGTGTCAAGAATAATAATTCTACTTCACATCTTTGTTAGTGCATTAGTACGAGCAAAAGAGGATGCAACGAGCACCACACACCTCAAAAAAAATTCTATGCGAATCCCTGCGTGCCGTGTCACTGAGTCGGGCTTACACAGAAAGAATAAGTGACACCTACCCCATTCACGCGCACATTCTGCCCATTCACCCACTGCGCCGCGGGGCTCGCGAGGAATCCCACCACCGGCGCGACGTCCCCCACCTCACCTAGCCGTCCGCTCGGCGCCGCCTTCGCGATCGCGTCGATCACGCCCTGCGGCTTGCCTGCGCGGAAGAGCGGCGTGTCGACGGGGCCCGGGGAGACGGTGTTGACGGTGATGCCTTTGGCGCCGAGGGACGGGTCCTTGGCGAGGATGCGCGCGAGCTGCTCGACGGCGCCTTTCGTGGCGGTGTAGACGAGGGTGTTGGGGGCGACGCCGGTGGCGACGGTGAGGCTCGTAGAGAAGAATATGATGCGTCCCGCCGGCTATTAAGGTTAAGTAATTTGACAAGTCTCGAAGACGGAGAAATAGAACGTACGTGCGGGGAGCAGCGGCGCGGCGGCCTTGGCGAGGAACAGCGGGCCCTTGACGTTAGTCGAAAAGTGCGCGTCGAAAAAATGCCTCGTCAACGTCCGCGAGGAGCTTGGAGCCCATGATGCCCGCGTTCAGCACGATGATGTCGATGCCGCCGAACGCCTTGACGGCCTCGTCGAGCAAGTGCTGCCCGCCAGCAATCGTCGACGCGTCGGCCTTGACCGCAGCAGCAGATCCGCCGGCGGCCTTGATGGAGGAGACCACCCCGTCGGCGGCTTGGGCGTCGTTGACATAGTTTACGACGACCTTCGCGCCTTGCTTGCCGAAGTGCTTGGCGATCGCGGCGCCAATGGAGCGCGAAGAGCCCGTGATTACAGCGATTTTCCCTGCGCGAACTTTGTCAGATCGTTAGGATTACGGCGGATACCTAGTGCTTGCCTTTCAACGTGGCAGACATTTCAGCGGCGTGGTAGGATGAGGTTGATGTGGAAGACTTGGAAGACTTGAAAGCACGTAGTATCCGTTGCATTATCGAGGAAAATCACCCAGTTCTTATGTACTGCTCCGAGGTGGGTCGCGCCCCCGCTGGAGACAGGGGTTTCCGTGCGCATTCCGCAATGTGGCCATGGTGGGGAGTGGTGTAGCTGATTTGTCAGCTTCAATGTGGATCACAAAGTTCGGAGATCGCCGAAGCATCTTCAAAATCTCCCGACTTCATGCAAGAAATCCGCTTTGCCCAGCTAGTTTCTGAGCGTCCTCAATTTTTTCTTTCCACTTGTTTTTTGACTCCCCAATTCTTCGAACACCGCTGTTTTGCTGACCTCGGGTCGAAGTGGGTCATCGGTTACTTCCGACGATCACGTCATGCGGCCTTGTCCGCATCGTTTCCGGGGCGGAAAATCAACGGAAAATGAATGGGCTTGGAAACTCTCCAACAACTGTTCAGAACCAGGGAGACGCCACAAAAGTTTTGAGCCGCACAACGCCAATCGCTCGAAAAGGGAATAAAACCCACTTCTCCGGTTGCGGCTTTCGAAGTAACCGGTAAAGCTTGTGTTCGGATGCCGCTGCGACTCGTACACGCCAGCAGAAATTTCAGGCCCAAAATTTGGGCTGCAAGGGTCTTTGTCACAGTGTTGGCAAATATTGCCGCGAAGTTTGGTTCGACCGAAATCCGTAGGATTGCTTTGCTCGAAGCACTCATAGTCACCCGGTTTGGATCCTCTTACACGACCGAATCAAAATACAATATTGATACGATAGGTAACCTACAGTACCAACGTTGGAAAATATTGACGCAAATCGGTTCGACCGGAATCCGCGGCAGGTTCCTTTGCTCGAAGCACTCATAAGTACTTCGATTTTGGATCCTCATTCGCGACCGAACCGAAAAAGGTCGAAGATTTAGCAATATATCACATCCAAAGGCTGTTGTTCCTTTGCCCATGACGCATCTATGGACCCAGAACCTGCTGTACGATTACGAGTTCATCTTTTCTGGTATAGCCGCAGTCCGAAGAGAAGAAATAATCAGATCGTGCCTCGTATATAATCCATGGCAGTGTTGAAATATTCGCACCGCGGAAGAAAGAGTACTGCATAATCATCAAGCAAGCCTTCCAAACAGGATCTTCACGCGAATTTCCTTTCTAGAAGGAGGGAGAGATTCCACGGGTAGCAATAGCTTCAGTCTCAGACACTGACGCTCAGAATATTGCTGCGAACGGTTAGGCGTGCCGCTCCCAGTGTCCCACGCCTCCCGTCTTCTCTTGATTCCCCATGTCGATTCTCGGGACGCTCGTTCAATGTGTCCCATGCCCTCAAGCTAGTTTGAAACTAATTGTATGAGCGTCTCACTCAACTATCGGCGGTCTCACTTCCTAGTGGCAAACACGAAATTAGGCTAAACTAGCGGTCAGCCTCGCTGCTCTAGATCCTCCTCATCTTAGGAACGCCCTGGCGCTCGGTATTCGGGATGCGCCGGCGTGTCATGCTATGACCTCTGTTCAAGCGATGCTTGATTTCTGATGAAGCTCCCGCCTTTGCGCTGGTGGTTCTAATCAACTCTGTAATGGACGGTTTAAACTTGTTTCATAGCGGCTTCACATCGCCGCACAGCTTCGGCTCTCGAACCAAGAGCGTCCCGCACCCGCTTTCCTGGAACGTTATCGTTGCACCAAGCCTACCGTCTCTTCCGTTCCTACTCCTTCTCATGTCGCGAGACGATCCTGATTATTCTTCCCCTTTCTTGGGTGCACACCCCTTCGATACCGACTTGGAAGAAACAAAATTCTATGCCGATGGACCCGGCATCTATCCGGGTGAGTTCGGACACGGTCAAATTCGACCCCAACGACCAAGGGATGCCTCGATCCCGGCAGCTCTTGTCAAACTAAAATGTCGAAGGAAATTTCTGTCATGGACGAAGTTCTGGGGATGGCCCACGGTCGTTATCAGTGGCCAATTACTATTGCAAATTATCGCTTGGGGCTTCTTCAACCGCAGTACAGTCGCAAGGAAGTATCGCTCTTCCCCCTCATCTGGCGGCATCGGCCAAGGCGAACCCGCATATAGTAGGATGGATTTCGACTCAGATCTCCACCATCTTCGCCTTTCTTTCCACACTGTGAGTGTGTTTCTGAACCCTTGGATTGGCTGACACGTTGCTAGTATATTTTCCTGGAGTGTCCGTCGATCCCTGACACTTCATCTGCGCAGGGACGGCATGCGACTCGCCACATTTGTCTCATTCTTCAAAATGCCTACCGGGTCGTTCATTTTCGAATTCCAAAACCCCACGTTTACCTTGATGGCCATCGTCATAATAATTCTTACCGGGGTGCAAACTGTTGGGTAAGACTTCCTAGTCCGGTCTCATCGCTTATTCGCGTGCCTCGTAAGATAGTCATCAACACCGCCTTAATTGGCCACGAGATTGATCTCTCTGGTCCTCTTCTTTGACAAATGACGAACAACAGAGCCATGATCGACTGACTGTATTGTGAACGGAAGTAAGCACCAATTTTTCCATGCTTTTACCGCATTTTATCACCCCGTTTTCAGCCAGCAGGCCTGTATTTATTGTAGGTCAAACTGAAAGTGGATATGCATTGCTGATTACTACTAGGGGGTATTTTGCTACTAACTTTGTTGCTACTCAAGTCTAGCACTTGGTTCCCCGGCACGACAACCCTGCCGGCCACCATTGAAACAGTATGGGATCTTCCTCACAGTGTGACCTCCAAGTATTTGCTGGTCCAGCAGGGTGAGTTCGATGGGGACACGAGATGAAAAAAACTCACGGAAGGCATAGGATTCATCGCCGACGTGTCCTGTGAGTTCTGGAACTGTACGGACAAGACAATACCCGCAATTCCAGTTTCATAACAACACGGTTAAGGATTGGCAGGACCCGCAGCTCGTAGGAAGTAGCATTTCCTTTGCTACCTTGGAATCAGATTGTGCCACCGACGTTCTAGGTGAGGTTATTGCCTCCATTCTGGTCAACGTACTAATTATTGTCTTGCGGGGGGTCTGAACTTCACTGCCGCATACACACAGACTGACCAGCCGAACCACACTTTAATGGCAATACGGATCGCCGCTTCGCTCACACCAGGGGCAGCCAACGACGCATGTGAACACCACATGCATTACACGCATGTCGTTCATATGGAAGAAAGGCTATACCAGACTAAGGGTGGCTTTGTTGCATGCTTTGTTCTCCGGTGCAGGGGAATAAGCATGCAAAAAAGCCCCCCTTTGCTTGTTAAAGGCACCTTTGTGGACTTTGTTCTGACTGCGAGCCACATGCGTGTAACGCACTTGATGTTCACATGCCTCGCTGGTTGCCCCTGGTGTCAGGTATCACCGTCAAGACAATGAAACCATATACCTCAGTTCACCAAGAGAAATCCAACACTCATGTCACCCTGAATTTCCAACGAACGGCCCTGTAACAGGATGATGTTTTGGCACAAAGGGGTTTTTTTCATTTGGCAAAAGAATATAGATCGAAACGTGCGAGAGGTGAAAAATACTGCACCTTAGAATGCTTCATCCCCGGATTTTGAGTGGGGATTGACGGGCCAACACCGTGAGCAAGACATGGGCGAGTGAAGTGGGAAAGCAAGCAACATTGACAGATAGGTATCCAGTATGATAGTGCAAAACCAGAGGTTTGAAGAGTGAATAAGATTGATTCCCGTGACCATCCCGGAAATTTGAGCAAGAGCGACAGCCATTGGATTTTTGAGGGAAGGGATTGATTATATCCGCGCCAGGAGTCCACGACGAATATAGCCAGAAGAGCGGTGTAGAATTGAGTTGGAGCCAAGTACCCAGGAGCAGAAAGGGGAGTTTTGACAATCACCATTTTTCGAAATATTCAGATGACAGTGACACCCGATTTTTTTTAATGTGTCTAAAAATCGCTATAATTCAAAACAAAATTACATATTGGTCACTTCGGCCGACGAAAATCTGTGAACATTTGATCGAAATAGTATAGATGGATCAATACTATTTGCGATCAGTCGCAGATGAACATGCATTCAATCGCACTTGGTTAGCACGAGTCGCACTCGGTTAGCACAAGTCGCACTCGGCTAGCACGGGAGTGGGACTGAGCAAGTCTCACTCCCACTAACATCGTTGTTACTCAGCAGGTTTCCTGGCTGCTCGAGGAACGACGAGATCGGGAGGATGATCAGCTTGATTTCTCAGCGAACCATAGCCATCTAGTTTTGATGTTCGAGGCGGGGATTTTCGAAGACAGTCAGTCCTTTGGAGTCGCAGGGTCAGGACTCCTCACCGTCGTATTTCGGTCCAGCTGACCCACGGGTGTCGCTCATAATATCAAGTACCGTCAGGTACCGTCATGGCCTGCCACCTAAAATCCGACATTGAATGATCGGGATGATCTGGAACGATTGGCCCAGACGTTCACTTTATAAAAATAAGGACTGCTGACGTCTATAACATGCGAGTTCGCGAGCACAAGTTTGTTATAGCGTCTGTCTACGAGAGACTAGCTGACGTCCGCGGCGCATGGATTTTACGTATCGGAGATGTGGGGCTGATAGATATCGACTTGCTGGTCTACCCCACTCCATAGCAACGTCCTGATATCCTCCCGTTCCCTTTCCTTCGGCCGACATAACTTGAGTTACTTAACCTCCACTATGCGTGCTGAGCGCTGAGCTTTCCTTATCCTTATCCCCGGACGGCGCTAGTACGACGGCGCGCTGCTCTGTTTTATTCAGATCCAAAGTGCAGCGCTTCCTCTGCTCCCCCCACCCTCCCCACTTCAGCGTGTAGGTCCACATCCTGAGCTCATATATGGACGCGGAAAAACCCGGGAAGGAAGCGCGCTTTGAGAACGTCAGGGACAACTCGGAGGGTCAACCCATCCACAAAACGGAGACCAACACCACTAGCACGGATGCGGAGAAGGGTTCGACTTCGTATGCCGCAAGTACGACCGGCCTCGACCACAAGATCGAAAGTAGCAAGGCGGAGAGGCGTCTTCTTTTCAAGCTTGGTGCGTACTGGTGCTTTTTCGCCTCGCAAACTACATACTGACGCAACGCTGATACAGATATTGTGATCCTTCCTCTTGCTGTATTGCTTTACTTGAGCGCGTATCTGGACCGCGGGAATCTGGGGAAGTCAGTCGCGTGCTCAGTGTCGTGTCCTCGATAAAAAAAACTCACATTCCTCCAGTGCCCGTCTTCAAGGTCTCCAGGCTACTGTGCTCAGAGGATCCGACACAAACTACAGCCTTGCCTTGTCCTGCTTTTACAGTGCGTTGTGTCGTCTTTGTTTTTCCCGCATTCCTCACATCACATCCCCAGTAACCTACATTCTGTTATCCGTCCCCGGCACGCTCCTTGCAAAAGCGATACTCCCGTCCACCGCCATCTCTATCGGCGCTCTCATCTGGTCCATCGCCGCAACCAGCCAAGCTGCAACCTTCTCCCCCGCCGCGCTCTACGTCAGCCGCCTCTTCGTCGGCGTGGGCGAGTCGCTGTTCGGGCAGTCGATGGGGCTGTATCTCACGTATTGGTATCTCCCTGACGAGCTGTCGAAGCGAATTGGGCTGTTCATCAGCGCGGGGAGCGTTGCTGGAGCGTGAGTCCCTTTCCTCTAAATTTATTCCGTTTCCCCCGTCCTTATCACGGCAAGCAGATTCGGAGGCCTCATCTCTTACGGCGTCTCCTCCATTACTCACCCCCGCATGACTCAATGGCGTATCCTCTTCCTCATCGAAGGTATCCCCTCTTTCGTCCTCGCCTTCATCGTATTCTTCTGCCTTCCCTCGCGCCCCCAAACTTCGTCCTACCTCTCCGAAGACGAGCGCACCCTTGCACTCACGCGGCTTAATACCCGCCACGTAGGGAAGGGTCTAGGGCTGGGCGAAGGGCACACCGGCGTGGATTGGAAGGCTGTGAAGAGGGCGCTACTAGATTGGAAGACATACGTGGTCTCGGTGATCTATTCCTGTATGAATCTGGTGCGCGTCCCTTTCTCTCTCTGTGTATTCTGTCCAGCGACAACTCAACGTCCGCAACAGTGCCTCGGCTCCGTGACCGGATTCCTCCCCACCATCGTCAAAGGCCTCGGGTACTCTGATGCTAATGCGCAGCTATTCACCGTCCCGCCCTACGTCGTCGCCCTCGTCTTCATGCTCCTTATGTCAACCTACTCTGACGCCCGCCAAACCCGCGGCATTCCGTCGCTATCGTGTTCGGCATCGCCATTGTGGGATGGGCTATCCTCCTCGCTGTCCCCGCGGTGGCACCCACTTACAGCGATCTACATGCGAGGTATTTCGGGTGTATTTGTATTGTTACGGCGGGCTGTGAGTTGTGTTCTGTTCTCTATTGCCTCCACCCCACCATTTCCTCTCCCCTTTCCCTCACTCTCGTATTGTTATTTTCCTCCCCTCATATTACATTTCCTCATCTCGTATCTATTTTGAGTGACTGACAGTGGGCGTTGGTTTGTTTTTGGATAGATGCGAACATTCCTCTAATAATATCGTGGCAAACCGGCAACACCGCCTCCCAATCCCAGCGCGCCGCCTCGCTTGGGATGCTGAACGCCGTTGGGCAGTGCCTCTCCGTTCTGGCAGCATTCTTGTTCCCGAGCGAAGAGGGGCCGAAGTTTGTTAAGGTGCGTTTATTTCGCGTAGCTGACTCGTATGCACTCAGCACACACAGGGCACGTCTATGAACATTGCGTTCTCCGCCCTCGGGCTCATCCTCACGCTCTTCATGGCTGCGTACTACCGTTATGAGAATGCACGCCGCAATAAAAATGAGCTGGGAATGCCGGAGCACATGGAAGGAGAAGACGGAGAGGAGGTGGGGAAGTATGATTTGGCGAGGGGTAAGTGCTTCCTCTATCTTCTGTCGTTTCTTCATGACGTGTTGACAGGATTCCGGTACACGCCCTGAATGAAGGGTTGCTGATTGTTGGTTTGAGTTGTTGGTTTGAGCTTCCCAATTCGTGGCGACATACGATTTACGAAAATGTGGAATGAACAAGTATAT
Source organism: Mycena olivaceomarginata (assembly GCA_029378375.1). Lineage (NCBI taxonomy): Eukaryota > Fungi > Basidiomycota > Agaricomycetes > Agaricales > Mycenaceae > Mycena > Mycena olivaceomarginata. Next base: position 79,043 of record JARKIC010001628.1, on the reverse strand, counting down.
AAGGAAAGGCTTTACTTTGTCTCATCTTCTGCACAACTCGACACGCGGTGAGTTCTGAACAACGCAACATTCGAAAGTCAGAGCCATATTTATGCCTTTATGCTCCGTTTTCCTGAAGTTCCTCTTATTATCGCAGAGACTGCACTAGATCCAGTAGTCAACAATTTCTTTTCAATTATCTTGGCAGTGATACAGCGTGTTACCCCTGTGATTTAGCGACATCGTTCTTCTGCGCGAAAGCGGTCTCGCAAATCCCGCACAACGCTGCGTGGTTCCAAACCTGCACCGAATACCATCGGTTCCCGGGCATAATAGTTATATGGACGGCTACTGGTACTGTCAACGAAGACGACTCCCTAAAAAATTTTCCTAGTGAAAAACGATTCAAATTGGCACCACTGGAAAGTTAAATCTCGAACACACTGTTGCCTCGTCGCCCGCCTCTGTAAATTGCCCGTCAACGATATCGACCACCACGCTTTCGTCTGTGGCTGATCTAGACCACAGTATCTGCACTTGGATTCGCCGAAGAAAATAGGGGTACACTTGCGCTTATTCATACAACCGTGGGATTCGTCGCGAATGGTCACATCAAAACGGCACGTCCCGGAGAGTACCGGAGCGCATCGTAGGCAAGTCGTGCTCGTCGTCTTCGCCGACGTCGACACTCGGAATTGTGTAATGTCAACCCTCAGGCCTGGCCAAGCTCTCAGTCACTGCATTTTGACAGGTTCTGGACCCAACTTGGCCGCGATATGCCGAGCCGTTCTCGACGGCGAGGTGCCTTGGCTAACCTCGACGGCTGTTGTACATACCTACCATTTTTGAGTCATCAAGTAAAAAAAAAAAAAAAAAATCCATGTCGTTCTTGACATTGAAAGGAGAAGCCCGACGTTGCCCGTCATCGTGTGGGATGGTGCCCGACCAAGATCAGCCCGACGGCGCCTTCAATGGTTTGATCCCGTGTGACGTGACACAGCGCGGTTGCTACCTCCGTGTGTATTGAATTTGGATAAAGTGGGTGAGGCCGATAAGCGGCCATGGCCCGCTACCTGTTCTTGGGGTTTAGACTGAGTTCGGAGTCAATGTGCGCCAAAAATTCTTGTATTAGGTTGTTGAAAGACTAAGTACGTATAAAGTGAACAAGCAATGAATTTTTACACAGTTCGAGATTTTTTGGAAGGGGAAACATCGTCGAAGGCGCTATCAACAGTAAGGTCACGAGCTCTCTTGGAAGGTGTTGTTAGCACAGTGGAAGAGAGGTCAGGAGAAGGAGGGTTTCAAGGAGCACCATCCCCATTGTCAAGAATCATGAGCTTATCGACATTGACATGATAGACCTGTTGATGTATAAGTGAAAAGAATTAATGAGTTGATGCATAAAAGCGGAAACAGACCTTGGAATCCAAGAATCACGGGCTCCTGTTCTTGTTGATGTAGGTCGAGAGTGAAACCTGGGCCAAGAAGAGAGAGTTTTCCATACAACTCGGGCGGTGTAATGAGCATTCCGGATTCTTGTCCTTGATTTGATGCTGGACGAGGACAGACTTCTCATGGGCAAAGTAGGGTGGCTTATGGTGGGGCAGCATGTCGGAGGAATACGTATCACCGACCTGGCATCCAGACACAGCGCAATGCGCTGTGAGTCGATGTAAGTGGTATCAAAAAAGGGATAGGATCTCACCTGAAGCCACACCATCTGCACCTGACATTTCCACATCCTGCGCATTCGTCCATGCTGACACCGTTAAGTGGACCGTCACTGTCAAGCAGCATTGGAGGGGTGACACAGGCAGGATGAAGCCACTTGTAACAGTCAAGAACAAGATCCTCATTGACTCTCATGTCAGGCCATCTGAGAAGTTCAGAGTTCAACATGTCCAATTCTAGTTCACACTGAGATACCACGGGGACCGCTTCAGCACAAAAAGTGCAGGTGAAAGTTGTGGGAGCTTCGGAAGAAGTTCTTTCACGAAACAACTTCACAATTTTGTCTTCCAAAGGCTGAGAAACAAGTTGTGGCCAATTTGCATGAATTCTTTTGAGCTTCTTTTTGTACTTTCTCTCACCAGGGGCAAAGACCAATGCATATGAGGACCTAGGAATAAGGGTTGGTAGGTCAGATACGGAATTCGGACAAATTTTTCGGAAATTTCCAATCCAAAAAAAGCCAAAAGTGTTGGTTTTAGTGAGAAAACGGTTGTAGCCACCTCAGAAAACCGTGGGAAAATGAAATTGGTTTGGACAAAACTCACTTTTAGGCCCGAATTCAGTATCCGACCTACCAACCCATATTCCTGGGTCCTTGCATATGAAAACCATATACATTGAATGCATATGAAAACCATATACATTGAATGCATATGGTTCACATATGCACAGATCGTGGAACAAAGGTGTCAATCACCTTTGTTGCACCTTTGTTTTTGCCTTTGTGTCACCCTTGAAAACCAAGGTGCAACAAAGGTGATTGACACCTTTGTTCCACAATCCACACATATGCAATGCAAGAGGTGGGCGGGCCGAAACCCCGTGAAATCAACCTCCGAAATCTAAGAGGTGGCTGTAGCCCCCCCCCCCCCCCCCCCCCTTCTAAATGAGCGGTTGATCGGTCTGTTTGCCTGCGGACTGATATCCACGGTGACCTTTGCCAGCAGGCAGCTCTTCCGTCCAGCGTTCCTGCTCGTTTCCCCTCGCACAAGTTCCCTGGCAACCCATAAAATTACAACAACATTAAGAATACAATGCTACTACTATACAATGCAGTTATTTTTTCCCTGAACCACTCGCGACTGCAGCTGCACCGGAGCTCGGTTTCTGCTTCTTTTTTGCACGTCCACTAGCGCCACTTGGCGCTGGCCAAGTCTGCCCAACTGGGGCCATACAAACCGGGACTCGACGAACACCCAACTGCGGCTCCTCCACACCTTCATCCGGTCCTGCTACACGAGAGAACGTCACGGGAATCTTGTCAACGGGGATACCCAGCACCCTCTCCTCCTCTGCGCTTGTCTTCATGCTGATCCACACCGCATGAGGGAGTCGTTTGTCGCCTTCCAGGTTGCGTGGGGATGCATATTCGGGGTGAGCCTGAGCCAGATGCTCCTCCATGTTGTACCTCCATTGAGCCGGCTGCACACGACTCTCCTTCCCTGCGGTTAGAGTGCTCGGGCATAGTCCGCAAATGATGGGCACATTCCGGCATGGTGTAGCTTGGGATCCTCTCTGGGCGAACGTGTACTGCATGGGCATATTAAGATGGCAGTTTGTCTCGACGGTGGCAGCCTTCGTCTTGACTTGAAGATATGTGTTGCACGCGGTGTGTCCGGATTCACTGCAAAAACCACAGGGTAGCGAATCCCCGACCTTGAAAATAACGAAAATAATTATTATCAAAGAATGGTGCGTGAAGAAAACAGTGCTTGCCGGTTTGATGAGTTTTCCCTCAACGCCGCGGAGTTTACGAAGAATATGCATGCCCATATGTGCACGTTGATTGTCGGCCTTCTCACCGCAGAGCTCGCAGACATGGTGAAACGGTGCACTAGGGTGCGGCCGTGAAATCTAATGGATTGACTAGTGAGAAAAGCGAACTAGTCACTCTACTCAAACCAACCAAAACCAAAATAAATCACTAATCCTAATCCTAATACTCGTGTGTGTGTGTTCGGGGAGGTAGGGTACGTATCACCTGTCAAAAGGGTGCAAGGTTGGGATAAGGCTTTGTTTCAATAGCAACTATGCGGTTTAAGCACGGTTATGCTAGGGTAGCAGGGACTTCACGCCAACAGTATATCAAGACTCAAGTAAACTTTAGACTTGTTCAGAGCTTTCAGTTTCTTTGTGAGCAGCAGAACCTAACACTACTGGCAGCTAGCCAAGAAGCAGAAGGTAGGACAGACTATCAACAGACAGACACTACTTCAATATCAACCAACGTTTGCACGAATGGCGGCGGTATCAACGAAACGGGGCTGTTACACAGAAGGTGGACGCTGGGCTAAGGCGCGGACAGTTACACTGAAGGCGGCAGTTTCACTTCTACTAGCACAAACTAGTCTTTAGTCCTGGAGGCCTAAAGCGCTGCTACAGGAGACAAGAGAGTACGTTTTTACACAACAAGTCTTAGTCCTGGAGGCCTAAAGCGCTGCTACAGGAGACTGGTTGGTGCAGGTTGTACGGGGCTCTTATATCAATGCGGTTGGTAGTCTTTTCGACGTCCCGTATCTCTTAATCTTTTCTGTGCGTCTGCAAATATATCTGATGTCTTGTCACAAATCTAGAGTCTACTATATTGCCCGTATATCTGGGGGATAGTTTACTGGCTAATACAGAGTACACAGCTGGCTTTTATACATTTCAGAGAGAAGTAAAGGAGATAGACGGAATGAATAGGAACAATAAAGGGTGGGAGCCCGAGTAGTGAATGGCCAATGGCGTAGAAGATATTCTCAACCAAGGGTATTATGACCTGCTACCGGGGCTAGTCCACATGTATTTCTCTAGCACGCCATAAGACGTGCTTAGTTGTCTTGGTTTCCATCTTTCTGACTGAGCAAGTCAGTCTTTTAGTTATTGCTGACTGGTCAAGTCAGTCTTAGTCAAGTTCTATTCAATTTCTCTATCAGTCCCGCACTTCACAAGCTCATAGTAAATATCAAGCAGATTGACAAGATAGCGCGGCGCTACACTGGTGGACCAGTAGTGACCAGTGCAAATATGGTGCGGCGCCATTCTATAGTGCCAATCCTCATCAGTCATATCAGTAAATCCTTGATGCGAGGCCCGCATCTTTCTATTGGTCAGATCTGCCCGAGTAACCACAGTGATGGTTAACTCAGTAACATGTCTTCATCCTAATCTAATCAGTTGGACTTATACACAAAATGGCGCGGCGCGATATCTCTGCCGGCCCTAATGTGGTTGTACCAATCCTGACTTCGTATATCTTGTTTTAATAGTCATCAGACTATTCAGAGGCCGTTGAGGCGGCAAGTCAATAATTCTGAGTAGTTCCCTGATGTTTCACCTCCAGCGCATAAGATAATGGTTTACCGCCACCATCTATAGCTCAGTGTAGAATATCATAGTCAGGACATAACAGCCTTTTGGGCTGCCTTGTCAAGTCTACTCAATCCTTCATAGTTGGTTTGTTACACTGACTTTCGGCCATCAATAGTGTAGCCTACCACCCCAGGGAGGGTGTATGCTCATAATCTAATGCCTCACTTCTGCCCGCTAATAGGTTCAAAATGAAATAAAACTGGTGTTTTCATGCATGTTTTGGTACACGCCCTATCAACGGTTGACCCGTTCTCCGTGCTCTTGGATCAGTTGTTGGGTTGGTATGGTGGAAAGTAAGGCGGGGTTCCCTACAAAAGTTATCAAAACAATACAAGGAGCGGAGTAAGACACCCACCATCATCGAAGACATACTGAAAGGTCGGCGAGGCGGACATGGTGATAATTGACTTTGCTGTGATGTTGTTCTCCACGGTGCGTCCCCAGAGCAGCTCTGCGATGAGCCCCAGTTGCCAGTCGTCAATCTCCCATGATTGACAGAGCGAATTGATGCGGGAAGCCTGCTCGCCCAGCCGAATCGATGCGTCAACCATTACAGGATTGATGAGCTCTGTCAAGACACCAGGAACCGAAACAAGAACGAACTTGTCTGTCGTCACTTTGTCGCTGCCCGACGTCCCTTTCATCACCGAATCTACCTTCAGATATTCACCATTCCAGATCCATGCCCAATCCGACTCTTCCTCATCGGATTCAAGCCAGTCCTTGGAGCGGACAATAGCAGTGGTACAGATGGGCCCAGGTACATTGGAAGCGGCAGTTTTGCGAATTAAGGTGAGGGAATAGATCTGGCCGGTGATTTTAACTTTTGCAGCGGGGTTTTTGATTGTCTGTGCAAGGATATGTGAGCGGGACACGCCGTCTTGGTGGATAGCGGTGGTCCGGAGCACAGCAACAGAGACTTTCGTGTCAGTGTGAAGAAGCATCAGCAGGGGATCACCAACGAAGAAGGTCTCTTTCCTGAAAAGCGTGTTGGGATTGAGATATGTGTCATTGCGTGGTTTGGTGTTGATGTTGGCATGGCCGCAGACGCGCAGAAGGCGTACAATAGAATTTGGCTCGAAGTCCTTGTTGATGACGAGACGGCAGATGCGTTGCTTGTGGACCCATTTGCCATTTACAGATAGATAGTCGCTCGGGGTAATCCCAGGCCCACTCGGGAGCTCGAGCTCGGGAACCGTCTCCGTGTCGATCGCTTCCTCCAATGTCACGCCATCGCCCTCGTCGCCAGAATCCGAGTCCGCCTCGGGCACATCCATGTTGTTGGAAGCAGTAGCTGTGACTTCGATGATTTCTGAATGGTCGGGAATGTTTTGATCAAAGTCGACACCCGGATACAATCCATTACCAAACGGTGCAAGCATATCGGTTTTAACCGTCCGAAAAAATATTGAGGTAGTTGTACTCCTGTGGTGTAATGGCGGACTTCTTGAAGAGGGCAATGGCCTTGTCGCGACTGTCCACCCATGCGCTCGGGAGATGGCAAGAGCCTGCGATGAGATGTCCAGTGAATGATCCCATGGAGAGGTGATCAACACCCTCGGCTCGAGACATATTGAGACGCTGTTCGCTTTGGTCGAGATCAGGATTCCGCATAAATGCGCCCTGAAGATCAGACATATGGCTGAGACGATCTATGGCTTGTGAATAGCTCATGGCGGTGTTATTCCTGCCGAGCATCCGCAACTTCCCGAATAAACGCTTCAGTGGGTCATCGCCGACTTGGAATAAGTAGAATGGCTGGATGGGGTCCAGGATCTGCTGTTTTGCGAGGCAGAATATCGCATTCTTCACCATTGTTTGGCTGTCACCTTACAACTGATTAGACATGTATTGGGTGCAGGAACTCGAAAGAGAGTGAAGGATAGATGTGCAAAGGTGGAAAGCGAGGTGATTTGTTCGGTGAGGTTCATGTGGACGTTGGTAAAGGGCTCGAGGATCGCCTTGACGATGCTTCCGAGGAGTTGAAGGGCATCCATATCGGCACATGTGTTTGCGTCCATATTACTGTAATCCATCTCGCCAACGGCGACAACTGCCTCCAAGAGCTCGATCGCACGAGGGACGTCCTGCAGGTCATGAGGATAGAGCATTTTATGGACAGATTCTGAAGAGTGCCGCAGAAGGCGGGTAAGGTAGCGGGCCAGCATCGCTGAGTTGATCACACACCCATTATTCAAAACAATACCTTGAGTCGAACGAAGAAGTGTGCAAATTCCTGTCGCTCCCATGAGCAAGTTAGATATCATCATCAGCGACTTCCACTCACGTTTAAAAATGTGTTTATAGTCGAAATCAAGCGTAATTTCATTAACTCCAGCGTAAAGGTTGAGTCTCACCATACTGGCCAGCGTTCTGTAGATAGGGCGAGTTGGAGAGAGCTTCTGAGAAAGGTGTCAGAAGTTGATATTAATCTATGGTCCGCCCCGGACCTTCGGCCCTTGATAACAATCATTCCAATGTTAGTTCATTGTCACATGGTACAATTGTAGCTACATATAAGCACACATGCTTGTTCTTCATCCTCAGTCTTTGATCCCACATAGCGGGAGACTGAGGGTGAGTCCAATACTTATTTATATTACTTCTATTTACTCATTTTGTAGTTATTGCGCCTTCCGCGCATTTTCAGGTATTTAATATATAGTCTTTGATCCCACATAGCGGGAGACTGAGGTTATTGCGCCTTCCGCGCATTTTCAGATTTTGTTAAAAGGAAACATCGATAGCCGGCGATACGACGAGGCATAGCGCCATCTGTCGACCAGGACCAAATCTCGCTGACTTTGGTAGCTGCACCACTCTTCTCCCAAGCTTCAGTTACCGTCTCGTAGACTCTCTGCGAGTCGTCTGCATTCAAGGCTTTGCACGAGGGTAGTGCAAGGATAGGATATGTGCCGCCTTCACCAAAACAAGATGCCGCAACAACGGTCAACTTGTTCGCGAGGTGCGCTGTACCCTTCTTGATATCTTCGGACAGTTTGAGGGCCAATTTGTACGTGTTGAGTAACAAATTAACGGCCGGGGTGTGTCACCAGTAGACACTGCCGACCTGGTTGTTGTGGCGGAAATGAACTGCGCATTGTTCTAGGGCAGTCTCGTCGATCAAAAGGTTCACTCTGTGCAGTTTTGTTCGTCCTGCAGCCGCACGAGGTTTGAGCACGACTTCCTCGATGTTGTGGAAAATGTCAGAGATGAAAATGGTACCGATCGTTGGCATAATGCGGGTGAAGGCCGCGTGCCGGTGGAGTGTTCGTAGGGAGGGGAGACCGCAGCCGTGGCTCAGTGCATAGAGGAGTTTGCGTCCACCGAGGATGTATGCCATGAGAGTGATGTCGACAGTGCGAGAATCGGTGGAGGGGGGAGAATTATACTTGACTACACCCGAGATGACGTCTCCAAGCAAGTTGATCAATCTTTGAGGCCCAGCACCGTTTCGTAGACCTGCAGATAGAAGCTGTGTGAGGCGAGGATAATCCGAATCAGCAACCACAAAAGCCAGACGTCGCCAGTCGATTAATTTCTTGATGCAATTGCCAAGTCGACGGACAAGATTTGAACACTGGAAACACGAATTGAGTTCGGCATGTGGTGCGGTTATAAAAGGGATTACTTACCTTAGTTCGCAACTTGCGCAATTCCAAGTCCTTGTCGGTAACGAGCTGCGTGAGCTGTTGGTAGTTGAGAAAACGATAGTTCATATGGGGTTTCATATTGGTCGCAAGATCCTTCAACTCGAGGATTCGCGCCGGAATTTCAGCACAGTTGGAACAGGGGAGGCCACTGGATCTCGAACGAGTGCATTCCTTAGAAAATCCCCACGTATTCTCCTCACTATCAACCTCGACGCGGAAGAACTCGGTGTGCGAGTCTGTGGCACCCTTTCCTAGCACCTGATGCCAGGGAAATGTCCACCCGGCCGAGCCCACTTCGATATTCCAGTTGATCAAGACGCCTGGACATGCGTGCCCAGTTGCAAGGTTAGGAGCGGGAGGAGCAGGCAGTAGAGGGCTGGGAGGGTGGCGAGTGGATTCCTCGGGTGGTGGGCAGGAGGATGAGTGTCCGAATCTGAATCCAAATTGTTGAGATTTCACGAGAACAACAAAAAGAAATGTATGTGAAGTCAAAATCATTATCGTCCACATCCATAGGATCTTCAGCGCGGGTGGTTTGAGGGTCAGGCGGCGCAGTCGTTGCCCGGGTGAAATTCGGGCTATATGTGCACTTCGTGCTGGTCTGGTGCGACTCGAGTCCGGAAAATTGACCAGAAGAGGAGAGAGGAGTGCGCTGGGGAATGGAAGTCTTCACCCAAATATTACAACGGTTACACTGCATCTCCCAGCAGTTGTTGCGCCCGACCTGCACATTGACATGACCAGCCTGATACAAGCACAGAAGATGTGTTGCTCCGTTCATTGGAGATGTTTCGTCCTTTTCGTCATCGCTGTCCTCGTCATCTGAAAGGTCCCGAAGGCTTGGAAGGTGTGCTGGATATGCAGGGTATGCTGAGGCACGGCGTTGCGCCAGAGGTGAAGCCGGTGTATTGGTGGGAAATGAGAAGTGATTGTTAGATGCCAGCGTGAAGGCAGATTGGTAACCGCTGTCGGGTGTCCCAAATGTCCGTGGACTGGCGATATTGGATGACACGGGGAAGGAATGATGAGCGGACTAAGAACGGGTCGGTCTCGACCAGTGGCCGGCTGGGTTTGTGGAATGGCTGCCGCGGGGGCTGCTGTGGATCGGGATTTTGTGTATTGAGTTGTTGGAGGCTGAATGTGGTTGCCGTCACGTTGAGAGGTCGAAGAGGAAGGTGTGGTCATGGCGTCCATATCGAAAAAGCCTGCCGGGAAATGAACACCTTTGAAAGCCATGATGAATACAGAACAGTGCAGAATCTAATAACTGGGGGACTGGTTGAGAGCAACAGAGTTGGAGAAGAGCGACTGAAGCGCGCAGATGCGTCCTAGCGCGTCGAGGAAGAACGGCAAGTGAAGCGAGATGCGTTGTTTGGCTCGGCCAAACACCGCATGTCCGGTCCGAGTGATTTAACGAATATCTTCACTAGAGAGACACAAAATATTACACCAACTACCTAGGTCGCTTCAGAGTATATAGAAATGGGGGGGTTTGTCTCCTCGGTTTTAGGCAGAAGTGGTGTGTGAAAGAGGGAAACCGAAGTCGAGTTGGACCCCTGCCCAAGCCCGAAACACGGTCGGACCTGACTCCGAGCTAACTCCGAAAAGAGGTCGATTTCACGGATTTATCGGCCGCCCACCTCTTGACCATATGTGTTGGTCATTGCCCCCTGTTGCTCATGTTCAACATGTTTCCCTTTTCACAAGATGAGAATATCTGCACAGAGTTTTTCATGTAAAACCCGAACAGGATCCAAAGGCTCGTGATGTATGTCTAAGGTAGCAAGAATGCGGTGCATTGCATTGGGAGAAGTCTTACTCCCGTAGATCACAGTGAGAATATGGACCTGAAGGTTGGGATCAATATTATTAATGCACCATTCTTTGCAGACACCTGCAAAATTGGGCATCGAAAGATCACGGGGAAGAGAAGAGGATGGATGGGAATCAGAAAACTGAGAGCAAACACCGGAAAGTATATGTTTTGTTACCGCGGAACGGATCTGATCATCGGTCGGTTTTTCTGGGAGTTCAATGCGGTGTAGGGCAGCAATAGATAGAAGAACTGGCTTGCAATGTGCTTCAAACAAGTCGAAGAAATCAGCAACAGAAGCTGAGGGCACAGCTTCCAATCACTACGTTCAAGGGTGGCCTAAACACAGTTTGGGTAGTTGAGTTTAGATATGTGTAGACATGTTTAGTCGGCCACACAGATCCCGTTTAGACGACTACACACAGTGTCTGGGTAGGTGGGTGTAGCCGAAGCGTAGACAACTACGCAGAGTCTGTATATGTCAGTGTAGTGAGGGTAGGTACATCCGCAGAGCTTCACAGACCAGAGTTTCTCTTGCCAGCTCAACATCTGCAGCGATTGTTGTTACAGTATCTTAATCCTGTGGAGAGGACTACACAGACCTACCATGACCTACACTGACCTAAACTGACATGCACTGACATACACTGACCTGCCCAGAGCTATACAGAGCTACACAGAGCCTGTCCAGCCACCTACACAGAGCGATCTGTAGAGGTCTGCATAGGTACCTGAACTAAGCCTCTGTGCAGGGGGGGTCCGAACACAGTGAATAGGAGCAGATTGGACTGAGAAAATGCTTGTGAATGGCAGCCTTGAGTTTGAAACGAAGACTTCGTGACCTGGATATATTCAAGGATGCAGCGACATGACACAGATGCTCCATCAATATCTTTCTGTGGTCAGCGTTAAGAATAATATTAAGAACAGCTGCAGACATAGATGCAGCAGAGTCGAAATCCTTGGCTATAACGGAACATGTTGAGCGGTCAAGCTTTGAAGTCGAATTAACATCTGCACAATGGTCTGCACAAGCACCGGTGACAAGGTGATGAATGAGTGCCTGCCGGCATTGAACTAGATTCATATTGTGGTGAGGCAAAGTATGTAACACAAGTGCACATTGTATTGTCTCCAAATCGTATGGATCACGGAGATATGGGCATGGGTGCAATGATGTGCGGTAAAGATATCTCGAAGGATATTGCAAGATGTGGTAAGATGTTTTGGCATATAAGAGTTTAAAGAGATAGAAGAGGAGGAGCCCGAGGGCTCCGGGCCGGCATAGGGACCAACTGAGGCTGACAATCGAGTCAGACAGCATAAAACATGGTAGTAAGGCACACACCATGCGGGACGTCGGGACTGATATCAGAGTTAAAGTCCATTAGACAGGGATCCGGTGTATGGACAGGAGGGGGAGCTAGTCAAAGACGTTAAAAAAAGCAAAATAGCCAAGACAATGAAAACACCTCTTTGCGCGAAATCGAGTACGCTCGAATATAACAGAAAGCGGCCATTCGGAAGGATATCAAGGCAGACAAGGTGCCAGTCATGACCCAGGACAAGATCAAAGGGAAGGGAGTCTTTAATAGCGAGGCGCACACTGATTCCACAAGTGAATCCTTCACAAGGGAGTGACAAGACACCACCAGAAGATTTGATGCTGGAAGCCAGAATCCAGTCTAAGGACAAGGCAGATTGGTCAAGATCCAGGCTAAAGGTGGTTGAGAGGGAAATATTGCAGAAAGCAGCAGTGTTGAGCCATGGAAGGTACAGAAATGACAAAACTTAGGAGCTTGCGTGAAAAGTGCTTATGAAAATGTGATTTACTGAAAATATACAAGAGCGCGGTGGGCCGCTTCGCGACCCACCACTTCGGATGAAGACGTAGAATAGAATTGAGCTCGGCGCTTGATTTAGGCGCCAACGTTGGATAGCTATAGTGGGTCCCACCACTTCGGTTGAAGACGCATCCAATTGAGCTTGGCACTTGATTTAGGCGCCAACCAAGCGCCATTGAGTAAGGTGTCAGACAGGCGTAATTTTAAAGAGAGAGAGGGCGACCTAAAACCCTTACCTAAAGATAGCGGGAATCACAAACTCCGCCGGCTATCTTACTGGTCGTCGGGGCGTCCCGCTCGGCGCTCCTTGGCGCTCCAGGCTCCCACGCTCCCGCGTTTTTTTCCCGACCCCCCCAGCTTACAACTTGTTCAACGTGTCCCCAAGCCCTCAAGCGCTCTTGAATTTGCTCGTCTCGCTCAATCTTCCCGTGTGATACTGCCACACACACACCTCCAGCCGAATCACGAGCCAAACTACCGTTCAGCTCCTCAGGAACGCCTTTAACCGACGCTCGCTACTCGGCGCGCCGGCTTGTCATGGTATATATTGCTCCCCTCAAGCGGTGTTTGATTCCCGATCGTGTAGTCGCGCTATAATTCTGGCACGTCGCACAGCCTCGACTCTTCAATGAAGAGCTTCCCGCACGCGCTTGTCTGGAACGTAATAAGTATATCAAACGTGCCGTCGTTTTCGTTTTCCTTGCCACTTATCCTTGGCCCTCCATGTCGTTAAACCGTCCTGAACACTCTACGCCTTTCTTGGGTACGTACCCGACTTCCGACTCCGAGCTCGAGGAAACGAAACCCGACGCCGATGAAACGGCTTTCCATTCTGATGCCTTCGGACACGGTCAACCAAGGTATGGGCCTCGATCCCGACAGGGCATGTCACACTGAGGGGCCAAAGGAAACTTCTGTCACGGAAAACGTTCTCAAGTTTCTGGGGATGGCCCGCAATCGTTATCGGTGGTCAATTGCTGTTGCAGACTATCGCTTGGGGCTTCTTCGGCGCCGTACAGTCGCGGGGAGGGATCGCTCTCCCCCCTCATCTGGCGGCATCAGCCAAGGCAAACCCGCACACGGTGGAATGGCTTTCGACTCAGATGTCCACGATCCTCGCCTTTTCTTCTACCCTGTGAGCTTGTTTCTGGACCCAAGCTTAGATTGTCTGACACGTCCCTAGTCTATTTTCCTGGGGTGTTCGTCGATCCGTTACGCTTCGCCTGCGGAAGGATGGCATGCCACTTGCCACATTTGTCTCATTCGTCAAAATATCGTCCCGGTCGTTCATTTTCGATTTCAAAAAACCCACGTTTACCTTGACGGCCATTGTCATAATCATTCTGACCGGGGTGCAAACTGCTGGGTACGTGATCAGCTACGCTTTCCTGGTCCTGTCTCATCGCCTACGCCCCCAGGTGGAGTGCCCTGATAACGCCTCGTGCGATCGTCATCAACACCCCATTAGTTGGCCATGAGATTGATCTCTCTAGTCCTCTTCTTCGACAAATGCCTAACAACGCAGCCGTGAATGAATGCATTGTGAACGGCAGTAAGAACAGAGTTTTCCATGCTTGTATCGCATTTTCTCACCCCCTGTTCAGCCAGCCGAGCTCCATTTATTGTGGGGCAAACTGACAGTGGATATGCAGCCGTCAAAGGTGATCTGTCGTTGCCCGCAACATTCAACGTTATGGATCAAGCGTTCAATCGATCTACTGGTATGGCATCGTTGTTGTATGTTGCCCGGAAATTCCTGAGTATCGCTAGGGGGGATTTTACCTCTAACGCTGTTGCCTCTCAATTCAAGCACTTGGTTCCCTGGCACGAAGACCCTCCCGCCCACCATTAAACCAGTCTGGGACCTTCCTCACAGTCTGACCTCCAGCTATTCGTTGTCCCAACAAGGTGAGCTCAATGGGGACACGAAATGTGAAAAAACCAATGTAATACTCTATAGGATTCACCGCTGACGTGTCCTGTGAATTCTGGAGCAGCACGGACCCAGCGATACCGATCGTACACCTCCAGAACGACACGGTCGGCAGCTGGCAGCACCCGTCGGTTGGAGCAGCCAACGTTTCCTTTGCTACCTTGTATTCGGATTGTGCCACCGAGGTTCCAAGTGAGCTTACCGCTTCCATTCTAGTGACAATTCACTGATTATATACACGCCACAGGATTTCACAACTGGACCGGGGCATACACACTGACGAACCAGCGGAACTACATTTTAATGATCGCTTGTCCCTCCCAAGATAATCTAAGTTACAGTGCGTGGTTGCGCAGCCAGAGATCCCACTTCTGATTTCATCGGGGCAGAACTTGTATTCGACGGGGGCCGCACCGGCCTGTACGGATTCATGGGGACCATGGTCTGTTCGCTCTCCCCAAAGATCACGAATGTTTCGGTCACTTATTCGGATGTGATCGATACCGCCACAAGTTCAAATAGCGTAGCCGCTGATATCAGCGGACCCGCGATTTTTTCCGCAGTGACTACTCTTTATGACATGGTCTACTTCTCCCAGGCCATCGTTTCCAACAGTATGGGCGACAAGTTGAGATCCTTGATTGAAGAGGTCGATGGAGGCACTTTCACGCATAACACCACCCTGCGCACCACGGTAAATGAATCCTTTGGACAATCGTCTGGTACTGATACTCTTACAGGAAAAATACATTCGTGGGGTCACCGAGTACAGTGGCTCGGTAAGAACTCGTCCGCATGCGCATCATCCCACCGTTGACTAATTACATACAGGTTTTCCGAGCGTGTCTGTCAACCAACACGGACTTTTTAGACGCGTTGCCGTCTAGCATGAACGTTTCGACCAGCGGGATGTTCCGTTCCGAGACCGTGGGGTGGGTACCTGTGGCGTCCGTCACCATCTTGGAGTTGCTTCCCGGTACTATCGTGGCCCTTCTCACGATTTGCACCGTGGTTATGGCAGTTTTGCGCCATGCAGGGGAACCGGAGGGCGGGCATTTCGACCCCTCAGATGTAATGCATCTTGTGGCCGCTGCAGCAGCCGGAGGGCTGAACAGCGTGTTCGTTGGGACGGAGGAGGAGCGTATCCGAGCGGCGGAAGATGTGCACGTTTCATTGGGTACCACAACAGGGCGGGGGGCGGCATTAGTTGTTAATCGTGGTCCTATCTGAATGGAAGATTATTTCCTCAACCTTCGAATTGACGAATTCGCCCGCAATTTCACCTTCATACCATAATTGAGTACACGGGGTCCTACATACCAACGGCTTTGCATGCTACAAGGGAACCCACCAGTGCATTACGAGCAAATCTACATGAGCGATGTCGTCAATCGGTCAGAGAGTATCACCGGCGGACTTTTGAGTCGCGGGTGTTTCAAAAGATCAGTGGAGACAATGAGTCTCCAAGCTGTATGGCGCCACGATTGTACTGGTAGGACCTTTCACGGGGGGACTGACAACGAAGAGACTTCCGGTGACGGAGCAGATGGGAACGAGAATGATAAGCGTCGAAGTTTTAACACGCTCGCGGGAAATTCAACCCACATGATTTGATGGATAGTTGCATCTTGAATCACACCGAGTGTGGAATATAGCATTCTCCCGCCTTGCAATAAGCACAGAGCACGTACCTTCCCTCTGACGTGCGCGGGCCGACGCTGCACCGCCGCGCCTGGCTCGAGCGTGACATGGGGGGATGCGTACGCTTGCGCTCGTCGTGAACACTTACAGAGCTATCAAAATGAGGTTAGAACAAGCCCGGTACCTCGTCGCACTTCGGGAACAACACGAGATACTGACGCAAGCTCCATGAGTAACCATGAGACAGAGAAAAAGGAGGCAGACGCACATTAGCCGGGTCGCAAATGCTCAGAGCCGTGCACTTATCCGGGCGCGATCGCACCAAACACTCCGTGCAGAGGCTTGTCGCGAGGCTCAGCGCAGCCCAACGCACCCGCCGGCACTCGTCGTCCCTATCTCGCCCCAGCTCGGGTCCCATAGCAGCACGCTTGACCGCACGTGGTCAGGGTATGAGGGCGGCGCCCCGGGCGGGAAGCACGCGCACCACACAGTCGGTTATGACCGGTGCGGCGCCGTGCACACAGCGGCAGACGTCCCCGATCCCCGCATCGATGGAGGTGAGCTCGAGCACGCTGATCATCTCGTCGAGGAAGACAAACGCAAGCACGAGGCGGTCGGGGTGGTACTCGGGCGCCGAGATTTCGTATTGGACGATGATCTGGGGGGTCGGGGTCGTGAACAAGGGAAGAGGTGCAGGAAATTGAACACCCGTGCCACCTCTGCGAGGCTGGCATCCAGCCATCTGGCCTCGCGTCACGTTCGCTGCAGGACATCCTAGGCCAGTGTCGCAGGAGTGCGGCGCGCTCTCGCCCAGAGGCCCCGCGCTCCGTCTTGCTCGAACGAAGCAGACCGGCAGGTATCATTGACGCAAGGATAAAGGCGGGTTGAAGCGTCAAATAACGTGTAGGCTGCAGTGTCTCAAGGTGTGCTATGTTCACGAACGACAGGGCAATCTGACTTTCATTGTACCTCCCTCGAGAGTGATGGTCTTCAAGCCGGTGTGAGGAGGTGTCAGGAAAGGGCCATGCGATGCCACCATGTCACCGACAAGTAGGGGAGGCGTCGAGGAGGAAGAAGAGATGTCACGAGGAGCATGACGAGGGTGTGGTAAAGGCGTAAGCTCATGTCCATATTTGGGCACACTACCGTCATCGGTGCGCCCAATAATAGACAGTCCCAAACATTATCCGGCGCGTCGGGCTTCCACCCAATGCCGCGACGGCAACGGCCGCCGGTTTGACGGCCGTTTGTCCCGAGTTTATTATTTAACCCTCTGAGATGGCCGCGGCTGCCGTAAAAACGGCAACGGGTCGAGGCAATTTTCTCTTTGCGATTTTGCTCCATTCGGTGGTGTAAGCATTTTGGCTTGAATATCACTTATTCGATTCTTATCTGCTTACGCTTGTGTTTGCTGTCCTTTGCGCAAGAGCAAATGCTGAACATCACACCACAAAGAAATGCGCCGTATGATTCTGGCCAGCAGGAGAGTGTGGGAATCGCCAGTTGCATTCAATTGATAGCCTGTTCAACATGGAAGCATCTCGAGCCAGAATAATCTCCTCAAGTACCGGTGTGGAAGTAAATGTCGAGGCGGCCGTCACGGCCGTTGTTTGACGGGCGGTTGAGAGAAGAAAAAGATTGGCGA
Organism: Mycena olivaceomarginata; assembly: GCA_029378375.1. Lineage (NCBI taxonomy): Eukaryota > Fungi > Basidiomycota > Agaricomycetes > Agaricales > Mycenaceae > Mycena > Mycena olivaceomarginata. The sequence continues at coordinate 61,450 of JARKIC010001628.1, read as the reverse complement.
CGGAACGGGCACGGGACCCGTCGAACCTGCGACGGTCACGGGCGGAAGCCCTAACGTCCACCAACGGAGTGCTAATACTGCGGCATCGCCGCTTAAGAAGTCCTATCCGGACTCCTATAAATATAGGACTCATAACGCCGGTCACCGAGCGGTAATCAAGGTAAGCATTGTCTTTGACTTTTATCTCGATCTACTGCCACCTTCTTGCGACCCTGCCACCTTCGAACGCTGCGTGGTTTCAAAAGTCAGTTTGGGTTAACACAATCACTACTTAGATTCAAGCCTCTCGGCTCCGCGGTCTTTAGTCCGTCAATCTAATGATTTTAATCAGGGTCACACTGGACAGGCAAACTGCATTAATTTCGTCCTCAGAGAGCCACATTTCGGGTCCACCTTCTCGCCGGAGCTTGATGGTCGCGTAAGTGTCTCAGCGGACACCCGTCGCATTCCCCGATCCCTGCTTCGCAGCCAAACTCTTCTTCGGGGAAGTGGCTTCACTGCGGCTCGTGCACCGGACCCCCTATTTGTAAGCTCCACGATTACCAACGACGCGCGTATTCCGCCTCCGGCTTTTCCGAGTAAGTACAAGCGCTCGCCGGCGCTTCGCGCCGGCTCCCACTTTATAAATAAGCGATGCCTGTCAGATGATCGCAGAAGTTTACAAATGGAGATACGGCTTCGGACAGACAGAGAGGCTTAATTTTATAAAGAGAGAAAAAAAAAGAGTGAAAGTGAAAGTGAAAGTGAATTTCATCATCCTGCCTACCGGCACTATAAACGAAGCGGCAGTTCACTACTACGCAGTAGTGTGCAATCAATGAGGGGACTTTCTCAACAACGTAATGCCGTACCCCGCATGCCGATTGCAAAGGTAACGAATAAAAATGCCGTACACTGACTTCCAAGCTGCATGTCAACGGGCTAGCATAAGTAGGATGGCTGTCGGCTGGACGTTAGTCGCCTCGTTTTGCGAGCCCTCCGCCTTAAATGTCCCAGGTGGGTTGTCGGTTCTACGCATCCAGCCATTCTACCGGCTCATCCAGCAAGGAGATCACAATGGTCGATAATGCCTCGCCGCCAACGTCCCCCCAAAGCTCTTCATTTATTCAGTCGCCCGTCGGTGAAAATGGACCCTCGGTCGCCGCGATGCCTGTGATCCCGCCTGAACACCCCTTCAGGACTCTGGTCCTTTGTTTCGATGGCACCGGAGACCAGTTCGACTCGGACAACTCGAATATCGTCCAGTTGTTCTCGATGCTGCCCAAGGCAGATCGGACGAAACAGATGGTGTATTACCAGTAAGAATCGCTTTCGTTCCCCTTCTGGTCAGTGCTTTCAATGTGCATTATAGGGCTGGAATAGGGACGTACACCACGCCGGAAATCGCGACTCCCTTGATGTCGAAATTCTCCAAGGTGAGACTATTTGCATTCCAATCCCAGTCAGTCGATTATCGTCGGATTTAAGATGCTGGACGAGGCTATTGCATGGAATTTGGACTCGCACGTTATGGGTTCGTCTCTTCTTGACAAACGTGCGGCGCTGAACTTACATATTGGACCGATAGGTGGATACGAATTTCTGATGCAGAACTGTACGTTGCCGGATAGCTTAGTGGCGTACGCCGACCTAACACCTCCCATTACTTAAGATACTGCGGGGGATCGGATTTGCATTTTCGGCTTTTCTCGCGGCGCATATACCGCGCGCAGGTTCGAATTCTGATCCACCTCAACGGTAAACGAGAACTAAAGATTTACCCAGTCTCGCCGGAATGCTGCACAAGGTCGGCCTTCTGCCCGCATGTAACCACCAGGTCCGGGGATCGCATCGTGTATTTTTCGACCATTTTCACTGACTGTTTCATCCCAGCAAATCCCGGTTTGTGCGGCAAATACTTGCGTTCGTGTCTGCTAAAATATGCGCAGTTTGCCTACAAAATGTTCACTACAACGGATGAGACCGGATGGAAACAGTCCAATGCATTCAAGAAGGTTCGGATCTGGCGTACCGACTTTCATCTGATCGCTAATCTTCTAAAGGCCTTCTCCATCGACGTTGATATCGAATTTGTCGGTGTCTGGTAAGCCATGATGCTGGATACATATCTTCGCCACTCAAACCACCTTGTAGGGACACAGTCAATTCGGTCGGGCTGATCCCAAAGCGACTCCCGTTCACAACCTCCAACACCATCGTCCGGACCTTTAGGCACGCCGTGTCTCTCGATGAGCACCGCGCCAAATTTAAGCCCAATTTGTGGAATCGGCCGAACGACAAGGAGAAATTGATTAGCATTTCGGACCAGAAGCTGCACCAGCACCAGCACCCACATCCGACGAAGAAGATGTCGCAGCGCATGATGGAGCACAAGTATGCGAGGGACCCGACCCAGCCTACGGATATCGAGGAGGTATGCTTGCCCTGGCTAGGCGACAGGTTCTCCACTCACACAATACATTCGTGTTCGTGGCAGGTGTGGTTCGCTGGGTGCCACTGCGACGTCGGGGGCGGCTCGGTCTCCGACGACACAAAGCACAACCTCGCGCGCATCCCGCTGCGGTGGATGATCAGAGAGTGCTTCAAGACGAACAGCGGGATCATGTTCGAGGCCGAGGGCCTGCGAGCCATCGGGCTCGACCCCACGAGCCTCTACCCGATCGTCAAGCCCCGCCCCCCAGCGCTCCCCGTTGGCGCCGCGCGCATCCAGTCCATCCCGCGGTCCCCGGCAACGCCCGCGCCCGCGCCCCCACTGCCCGTCTCCGCGCCTGGAAGCGGAAGCGAGGCGGCGACGCCCAACGCCGCAGGTGCAAGTGCGCTGACTAACGTCGACGGCTTCCTGACGGAGGAGGATCTTGACCTGCACGACGCGCTCTCGCCGATCTATGACCAATTAACGCTCAAATGGTTTTGGTGGATTCTCGAGCTGTTGCCGCTGAAGCAGCGCTATCAGCGCGGCGACAATACGTGGGTGTCGATCTATAAATGGAACCTGGGCCAGGGGCGGTTTATTCCGAAGCAGAAGAAGAACGGCGTGCGGGTGCACCGGAGTGTCAAGACGAGGCTGGAGGCGCAGACGGAGCATGGGGGGACGTATAAGCCGAAGGCGGCGTTTGATTTGGAGAGGACGATCTGGGTTGATTGAGTGAAGCGTACGTAGCGTTATTTGGTACCGTGGTTTGGGAATGTCGGAATTCTGTGGACCTGAACGAAGGAGAACTTGTGGGATAGTCCAGCAGAATAAGTACGGAGAGAATTCCGCCCTTGCCAAGAAAGGATTGGTATGAGTTTGAAACAACGGCGTACGCACAGCTGAGTGAGTAGGTTCTGGGATGCCTGGTATGTGCGATAGTCCAGGCCCCAGGAGTGACATATCGTTATCACTAGCTATGGGAGCAGGGTCGTGGTTCAGGTGAGAGTCACGGAGACGTTCAGTTGGAGCTCGATATCACCAACTCTAAGGTAGCCCCAAGGACAAGACAAAGCAGTACCTGATATAACTTAGACGGTACGGTTGAAACTTGGAAGTAAAGGTCACGGAGGATTCCTGGCACAGAATAAGCTGGGTGGCCGAGTAAATAGATGTCATCGTTTGTATGGGGCACGGTGAAACTGCCGCCAGCACCGCCCCCCTGCCGCCCCCGAGTGCCGCCCCCACGAGTGCAAAGTGCCGCCACAGTGCAGCCCCCAGCGGCGGCACTTTTGTCACTCTGCCGCCGCGGACATTTGAAGTACAGATAGATATTATAATACACCTGAGTTATTAACGAGACCCTGAGCTAATGCAGCTACGAGAGGTGTTTCTCACCAAACTCTACCGTGATCTTCCCGAGATCAGATGCAAGTGCTCAGCACCTTGGGCATTTTTCCGCGAGCTCCTACCTCGCCGGGAAATTACACCTCTAAGTTGCCATTCAAACGGCCCGCCCACTGACTGGGGAAAGAGAGACGCTGTGATCCAGAATCGATAGTGCGTGATGAACGCAGGCAGAGAGCCTTGCAGCATGTGGCAGTATTTGTCGCTCGGATCTAGTCTCTGTTACAGACCAGAAACGGATGACGAACAAGTAAGTAAGTATCTGTATATGGGTCGGATCATCCTGCCGACAATGATCGGCCCGGATCACGCCCGGATTCCTTTTTTCTTCCCACTACCATGGCCGCTTTTTATTCTCCCTTGCGTACGGGATCTAGCTGTCCCTTTCACGTCTGACACTTGCACCTGTTGTGCACAGTAGAACTGCTCCTTTCTCTGCCAGTACTCGTTGTCAAATGGAACCAGGTGAATTCCACCCATCATGGCGTGTCTCTGTATCGCCCGCAGGACCTCCTTCGAACGTCAGTGCTACCTTTCTGGGCTTGCAGAATTTCAATCTGAGAGCAGCCATCACAGGTACGAGCAAAACAGGACTAGAACTACTCAAAAGAGGCTCCTCTCAACTCGAATGATCCTGCAGGCTCTCGATTTGTTCATGGAGGCATGAGTATTTCCGTCCTACTCCTCATCCCGTATTGGGACGTACCCTCAATCTAACTATACCCGTGTGTTCAGTGAGCGATCCTTTCGTTGTCTTTTTTTCGATTCTCGATCAACTCGGTGGGGCCTATCCGTATCCTCGAAGCGACGTACAACCTGCGGCGTTTGATGACGGGCGGGACCTTTCTATAACCGAAACGACCGTAATCAACAGAACATGGCAAGTATTCGGTTCGTAACGCCGATATATTCCTGGACTCAGTCACGAGTCGGGGACGCCTCCAACCCGCTCCATCTTGCATCGGAATTCATCCACAGAAAGAGTTCTAACTGGATGGCGGCACACCATCTTGTACTGCCCAGGTCCACGATTGATTATCCAATGTGGCTTCATTCAACGATCATTCCATCACCGGTGCGAGCTGTCCTCATCCTTCTCTTTATCTTTTCTAATTAATTCAGTGTTGATGATCAACAGGGCCGGAAATACCGATCAAGTGGATTGACGTGAAACAACCATTACGGCAAAGAAAATAAGGCACCCAGCAGGTTGCATGAACGCCTCTCTTTTGTACCCCACCACTAGCACCACGCTCGTTTCTTCGTCAACTCGGATCCCGCGCAAGCTGGGACGCCATACTTTTCACAATGGAACTATCGTTCTTTCTCTTCTTCTTCGGCACGATCTGGACGACCGCACGCGCCAGCGACCCAGACGTTTTCCCGAGCGAATTCCTCGTCCCGCAATGTACAGTGCTGAAAGCAGTATGGGGACAGCCCGTGCGTCAGCTTCGTCAGTCTCGCGCCGCTCTTCGCTGACATTTCACTTGCACTTCAGCCTCCAATTGTACGCCACCTCCAATCCAATTTCCTGCATTCCTGACCATGGGTGTCTCAGCATCTCCATATCCAACCAGGCAGCGACATAACCGTCCACAACCTCGTTGACTTGGGACTCCAGAGTGGAACGTCCACAGACTTCACAGTCGCCCTTCCGATAGGTTAATCGCGCGCGATTCGGCTCTTGTTGATCCGCAATCTGACCGTTCTCTCGCAGGACAAAACTTTACATTCGCGTACAATACCATCGCCAATCAATTCCTCGTATTTGTGTGTAGGTGAAACCTCTTGTCATTCTCTTACATCGCAGTTGATTTGATGTTCGGGATTATTAGCAAGTCTCATGCAGGTCGGACCTGGGACCACTGATTGCCTGCAGGGGTCGGAGGATACCACCACCCCCCCACCTCCTCCCCCTCAAACAACCGGCTCCACGAAAGCCCCTCCAACAACCAGCCCAACGAAAGCCCCTCCAACATCCACGACCGACGCTACCCCGACAACCACCTCGAAGAGCTCACCGACCACGGCCGACTCGACTTCCTCTGTGAGCAATCCAAGCTCTACGCCTTCTGCGCCTTCTGCGCCATCTAGTCAAGCAGCGGATTTCGCACCCTCCTCCACCAGCGCGTCTCAAGGCATAGTTCCCGTGGCGACTGCCTCGGTAGGCAGCCCGAAGGCCGCTGCGGCGTTCCCCGTGGGCCCCGTAGTGGGGAGCGTCTGCGCCCTCGCCGTTGTCATCCTCATTGCGCTCGCCATTTTTCTCTGGTATTGGAACCGCCGGTCGAAGAGGATGCTCGCGTACCTCAACCCCGAACCTGAACACAACCACCGCACGCCTACGATGACAGGCACAATGACAACGCATTCGGAGATGTCGCAGCAGGTTCCACTTCCGCTCCCGATGCCCGGGAACATCACTCGTAAATTATCATCTCTTTCTTTCGCCGACCGCTGTTGAGTATAATCCTTAATATTTTCTTCAGCGTATCAAGAAAGCTTCGCGCCGCAGGATCACCCGAACCTACGACTCTTTCATAGCGCAAGCAATTCGGTGTTGGGATCTACTGAGCCCAGCACGACTACGGCGCAGGAACGCGAACATGAACAACGCGCGCCTGCGACGAGCGCAATGACAATGCATTCCGAGCTGGCACAGCATACTCCGGTTCCGCTTCCAATGCGCGGGGATATCACTCGTAAGTTACAAACAATCCCTCGTGAACGTCCCTGAATATAAGGATTCAATTCAGCATATCAAGAAAGCTTCGCACCACTGGAACAACCCAAAATGCGAGACTTTTACGGCGCAAGCAATTCGGTGTCGGGATCGACTGAGCCGAGTACGACTACGAATGCGGCGGAGTCGGAGACGAGGGGCAGGCGGGGATACCTTAGTGGTTTGTCTGAGGACCTGCCGCCGGCGTATGATAATCCCCCGCGTCGTTAAATGGGCGAAGGGATATTGTTGTAAGCAATTCGTGAAAAGAAAAGAATAATTGTGGTCAACTGTCCAGATGCTGACAGCTCGAAAGTTTCTGGCAAATTGGCTCGTGAACAGCAAGGATATAATTTTTGATACACTGTCGGCCATAGTGTTTATTTTCCCCCCTTTAAACCTAGAGCTGCAAATACCCCGGGGTGGTGTAGCCAAACAATGGTATCCTATACTTGAAAACAAGACGTGCCTTCGCTTCGCTCCGGCGCCAGTGTTAAGGCTCATTTTTCTCTATAAAATTACGCCCGTCCGAAGCCATCTTAAGCTCTGCCAGTCGGACTTAGACTCGGCTCGTCGGCCTAACAGGCCGAATTGCATTTGAGACATTTCGCAGTCGAGTCTTGGCAGCGACTTTCATGGCCAGATTGGCCTCGCCTGATTGTGAATCGTCTTCTGATCTTACGTGTTGGCCCCATGGCAAGATATCCTTGGTATTAACAGTTTAACCCCGCCAGCCGCAAACGGATCGCATTCGGCACTGAATCCGGCACATTGACAGCATCAGCCTCCGCGTCAATTATACTCGAAGCATGATAATGTTCGTCACGGCCACCTTTGTTCCCAGGCCGAAGTGGTGGAGCGCGGAGCGCCCCGCCACGCTCTTGTGCATTGTTAAAGTATGGTTTATTGCAGCTATAGACGTAAGAAAATACAATTACAGGTTCAACTCCATGTGCGAATTTCTCTCGTTCTTCACCCACCGTTGCCGGCGAGGCAGAGCTGGAGGCCAGTAAAATAATGGACAACACACTTTGTTGTACTTTGGAAGCGTCGAAAAGTCGAACCGTGAGAGCATGTCTCATTTGCATAATGCTAGCAGCTCACTTGGATGTTAGCATTCAAAGCGAGTACATCGTGAAGTGCAACGATACTCTACTGGGTAAGTAGCCGATCCTTCGATGCGGAGATCGACTGGATATGGACATCATGTATTCAATGAAGGAGATGTGTCTGGACAGCGGACAATAGGTACAATATTTCGTGGAAGAGAAGCTGAAGATTTCGCACCCTGGTACCTGTCGCATATGGCAGAAAGTCCAAACTTTCATTGACAATGTTAATGTTCTTCGGAGGCGCGTTCGGGCTACTAGAAAGGGGCAGGTGAGTAAGAGTTAATCGAACTCGATGTGCAACACAACAATCTGGTAACAGTGCTCACCAGGTAACAGAAATGCGTCCTTCACGCTCAGCCTGTTCACAGGAAGGAAATGCAACATAGATCCGAGCGGCGACGGGTCTAACGTCCGCAAGACTCGAGGAATCACCTCGAGGTTTTGAGTCAGCGGCATCCCGAAACAAAGACCATCAAGAAGACAACCTCTCACCGCATTGCATCAGCACAGGAAGCCGAGCGACACTTCGCAGCTGACGATAAGCTCCGTTGGTGTGCATAACGTTGAGTTCTGCATGAAAGCCTTGGATATAATTTGTGGAAAGGGATATCACATTTGAACTTGGAACAGATTGAGCGATGACAACTTACGAAAGATAACCCCATCACGTCGTACGCGGGGGAGGAATGGTGATATGCAGTCGATGAAAGCGGAAAATGAGGTCTGTGATTTCATATGGGTGAGTCGTCTATTGCGGGATATGCTCTTGCCACCAGGGGAGTGTTTCAGTGCAGGAATATACGCACCATGCACGAAGCCTTACAACGGTGCCCGAGAAGATGAGCGGTGAGGGTCTGTGATTATCTGTTGCACAATTCGTCCAGCATCGAGCCGCGGGTTACTGTAAAGCCACAAATGTGAGTAACGTTTCGACTGATACCAAGGATGAGACAGGGAAGGACTGGTTACTCACCATATCGCGAGAGTACTTCGTTCACACCGGCGCCGCCCGATTGAATATATTCAATTTTCTGGAGTAGTTGCTTGGTAGACGCTACGTGGAATGGCGTTGAAGTTGAGGTTGAAGTGCAGAGCCGATATTGAGTTCAGAATCTTGATGAATTGAGCCTTGGTAGTGAGCTTCGAGTTGATCTTGATGGAATGTCACCGCGGTGCTCAATTGAATATCACCGCGGTGCTCAAGGTTTTGCAGGATTCAGAGCTAGAGCGTTGAGGTACGAGGCTTGATAGCGGGAGGTCTTGGCTGGTCTGGTCAAAGGTGAATCTCAAGGGGTTCCAGAGCCTCTTCGACGTCTAAGGCGTATACGCATAGCTTGGTAGCGCGAATTTTTGCCGAATTAGACACCTGCACTGGACGTAAGTTGATTCTTGGTAGTCAAACACATCTTGGATATGCAGCGCAGCATACGATAGAGAGACAGAGGTGGGGGGTGCAGGACTCCGAATGCAGTGATGATGGGGGTGGGACAGAAGAAGCGACGTGACAGAATGCCTGCCTTTTGTGCGGAAGTTGGGCTTATGGCTTACAGCTATTTGCGGTACATAAGGCGCGGACCTTTTTTTTTTTGTTTTTTGCAACATTTTGCTTAGAACACTCACCATGACCTCAATTGGGGTCAGAATCCTTCGGGAGTAGGTGCATTCGACTCGCACTGAAAATCCGCAGGGGATCGAGTACCGGCTTTTTTGATGTAATTATGTAGTGAAAATTCTCCCAAAAAATCGTGGTTTCCATTAGAACAGCTGCTCCACAATGAATACTCGGCCAATTGACTTAAATCTTGAATATGTTATGTATCAGAACTATTACCAGGGGACTATCAGGTTTACAGATATAAATCCACTCAAATCTGCATGGTAGGCTCTACTTATGTTAGGACACAAATATGGTGTTTGGTAGAGTGAGTGCCAAATCACAATGAGTTGGGATAACACCCAAAAAAAGATATACCATCCCCTGGCACTGGTTTTGATACATAACATATCCAAGAACTAAGTCAATTGGCCCAGTATTCATTGTGGAGCAGCTGTTCTAATGGAAACCACGATTTTTTGAGAGAATTTTCATTACATAATTACATCAAAAAAGCCGGTACTCGATCCCCTGCGGATTTTCAGTGCGAGTCGAACGCACCTACTCCCGAAGGATTCTGACCCCAATTGAGGTCATGGTGAGTGTTCTAAGCAAAATGTTGCAAAAAAAAAAAAAACAGTCCACGCCTTATGTACCGCAAATAGCTGTAAGTCTGGGGTGGCTTAACGTGGCTTAACCCAAACTGGGTTATTGGGACAGCCACCACCGTAATCACGTCCACGAAATCAACTGTTTTGGAACTCGAGTTGCTCTACATACCACCTCCAATATGTTCGCCGCTGTGCTCGTTGCTAACACGTCGATGACCCTTCCCGTCGCGTCAATGGCCCTTCCCGCGTATCTCTTTGCTTTTTTTTCATCCTCTGTGACCCGCTCACCTTGCGACGCGACTTGCGCGACCTACACTTGCAAAGCGTGTTTTTTTCCCGCAAAATTGAAGGCCCCACTCCATCCGCCAGAATCCTTCGGACACGTTCAGAACGATGGCGAACTCGAAAGGCTGGGGCGGTTCTCGCATAAATTCTGGTAGAAAGGCAAAAGCAGTTGAACCAGCCCCGCCGACGCGTACACGAAACACGGTGCATCCGCGAGTTTTTTTAGGCGCTGCTGCCAGCTCCTCTACTGCTCCAAGCACGGTCCAGCCTGCCACAAACAATGTGGGTGGCACCTCTGCCACCGGATTTTTTGCTCCTCGAGTTTCTCAGCAATTGCGAGTTGTTGGGCAGCCAGGTGAGTGGCAATTATTCTTGATTCAATGTTGAACTCAAGTCTAAATACAATCTTCAGCTCAGCATTCAACTGTGCCAGTGCAGCCGCCTTCGACTACCGCCGTTATTTCCGAGTTAAACAAAGATCTCGCCACCCTTGCACTCGACGAACCTTCTGACAGTACCGAGCGCATCTTTGATGAGAGTTTAGGAGACGAGGAGGATGAGGGAGACAATTACGTGAACACCGACGTTGCACAGAAGGAGACGGAGGAATTGGAGGCCAAGGCCCTTTCTGAAAACCACCAATGGCTCAAAACCACACTAGCACAGATTGTGAATGATACCACCAGCCGCCTAAAAATGCCGCGTTGTTACAAGGACGGGCACTTCTGGGTGCGACCCCAAGATCCTGTCTTTGTACTCAAACACGCTGCCGTTAGCGGCTTCTCTCCGAACGAGCTCTATCTTCTACCTATATTTGTCTGGTTGCCACATTATTGTTGAAGTTGCAAACACCGAGGCATCGCCGAGGTACTTACTAAGCCCGACGCTGATGCGCCGAGCGACTCGAACATTCCGCTCCTAGTTTCTTATTCATTGTCTACACATTTACTTACTCAGCTACTTATTAATCTTCGGGCAGAACTTACTAGAACTTTTTCTCTAGAGTATAAATACTTGTACTCTTGTCGTAGTTAAAACATTTGAATTATATTTTCTCTCACATCTAAATTTCATCAGGTTATGGGCCCCGCCCACCTGAACTGAACAACAATATCACTCACTGCTTTATTCGCTCTCCCATCCTAACCTCGCACACAACACATACTCTCGCTCATTACAATGTCGGACAGCAATTCTGCATACTGCATCAAACAGCTCGAGGGAGCCCAAGGCTATGCAGCATGGGCAACGAAAATGATCGACATCTTGACAGATCAGGATATGGAGGACTACGTTACCGGCAGCAAGAAGAACGCACCGGTGGTTAGGGACGAGGCAGATGCATCAGAGATTGCCGCACTTGCAGATTGGAAGAAGAAGCAGCGGAAAGCTCTCTCCGCTATCCGGCTTCGTGTAGCCGAAGGACCTATGGCGTACATTCAAAACGCCACCACCGCGGTCGATGCTTGGAATAAGCTCGAACGCATGTATCAGCCCAAGGGGGCTATCTCCATCATCCGTCTCCGTCGACAACTCTTCCGTGCGACCTGCGAAGAGGGAGAGGATATCGAGGAGCACATTCGGAAACTCGCCCAGGTTCGGAGCACGCTCGAGGGATATGGCAGCACCATTGAAGAATCGGAATTTGCTGTCATTATTCTCACCTCACTTCCGGAATCATGGGACAACTGGGTTGGAGGGATAGATTTGAGCGGCGTGAAGCTCTCAGAGGACATCATTGCCCGCATTCTCCAACAAGCTGGACGCACTCACGCCAAGCCTGACGCCGACGACACAGCGCTCCCAGCCTTTGGCCGATTCAAGGGCAGAGGGGGGAAGCCATCGCAGACACAGCCGCCCAATGATGGGTGCTTCAACTGCGGTCGTCCCGGCCATCGCGCGCACGAGTGCCGAGACAAAAAGAATGGAAAGACGTACACGGACGAGGAGAAGCGCCAGAATTATGAACGCACATTGCGTAACAAAAGGCGTGGTGGTGGTGGTTCATTAAAAGCGCATGTAGCCGAGGAACATGCCGACTCGGACATCGCATTCGTGGCCGGCGAGCCTCGCCCTCCTCCGAGGAACTCGTGGCTCCTAGACAGCGCCGCCAGTGTTCACATCACCAATAATAGATCGATTTTTTCGTCGTACATGCCATTGGACAACCACAACATCGTCGGGATTGGTTCTAAACCAGCCGAGGGTCAGGGCACCGTTAAACTCCAATTCAAAATGGATTCAAAACTCACAACAGTCACACTACAACGTGTACTGTACGTCCCATCGTCTCCCTATAACCTCATCTCCCTCGGAAAATTCCATCGCGCTGGTCACAAAGTCATATTCCCATCGAACTCCCTTGATGTTGAAATCGTCTCTAAAGGGGGGATCAAACTGGCGCACTGCAAAAACATCGGCGATGTATATGCGATTGGAAACGTTAAAACATTCGCACCTGGACAGCCCGAAAGCAATGGACCCACACTTGCATTTACCGCAGCACCGGAACACACCGTTGACGGATGGCATCGCGTATTTGGCCACCTCAGCCCGGGCTGTGAAGGAATTAGTGGATAAACACATGGTCACGGGGATGAAAATCGCACCAGGCACACACGACGTGGAGCAGTGCACAATCTGCATCCAGGCAAAACAGCACATCGAGCCCTTTCCCAAAGAAGCTCAGCGCACATTCACCGAGATCGGTGACATGACGTTTACGGATGTGTGGGGACCAGCCCGCACAACTGGCATTCGCGGCGAGCGCTATTTCATCACATTTACAGATGGCGCAAAGCGCCACAGAAAGGTTGTGATGATGAAGAAAAAGTCGGAAGTGGAAACTCACATTATGAACTACACTGAATTTATCGCCACGCAATTTGGTAAACGATGCAAGGCCTTCAGATTCGATCGCGGAGGTGAATACATCTCGGAGGAGCTACGCAAAAAGCTTGAGGCGAAGGGAATTAAAGTTGAAATGACTGCACCATACTCACCGCAGCAGAACGGCGTCTCAGAACGTCTTAATCGGACCATTCTTGAACGCGCATGAGCTATGCTCGTCGCACACAGCCTTCCCCATTTTCTATGGCCCGAAGCGGTCAGCTACGCGACGTACATCATTAATCGTTCACCCACGACTTCACTCACCAGCAACATCACACCTTACCAGGCATTTTGGGGCATTAAACCCGATGTCTCTACATTACAGGAATTCGGCATTGAATGCTGGGTCTTAACACAGGGTCAGCTGCAGTCCAAACTCGCACCCAAATCAAAGCCTTACCGATTCGTTGGCATCTCGGAAGACTCACGCACATGGCGGTATCATGCCCCGAAAACGCGCAAAGTCTTGGCATCGAGAAATGTTGTCTTTCAGACAGCCGGCGGTGATTACACGACTCCAGTAACCCCAGGAGCTGTGATTAATCTATTGACCCATAGACCGGAATCCGGGATTTGGATTAATCGTACTTGAGTGAATGTTAAGTAGCAGTATTCAGGGGGGTGGGAATAATCTGGTTTAAACACGACTAGGTTTAAACACAGAGTTCATTTGATTTGAACATTATGCCGACTTGGCGTTTAATCAAGACTAGTTTAATCAGTTTGAACGGGTTGTTGAAATTCAGCAAAAACCTACCTTGAGAAGGAATCGAACACAGGCCACCATAAAGGCCCAAGGTGAAATCGATGAGATACAACCACTCGCCCACGGAGACGACATCAACTCTGTCAAAACGTGCCCTACACACACGTTAAAGAACAGGCACCAACCAATTTTCAAAGCTGAGCAGTTAAATCACGACAATTAATCCCACCAATTAAACCGGATTGAACTAGACAATTCAACCAATTACTGACCATACGAGCACACGGATCGATCGCTGATGCTGAACTCGACAGCAAATAGGCCCCCATGCCAACGAATCACCCGGTGGGTACGTGGGTTACAGGATGCTAGAGAGCCGGCCAAGCTGAAAAATTTCGCCATTATAACAGGTTCTAACATGACTCCAGCCTCATCAGCATCAGAAACTCTATTTTACGAGACAATTTCCGCGTCGAACCTTTTTGTGAGGCTTTTTGTCACGTCACGAAAATTCTTCTGGAAACTGTCTAATACAGTGGCTCCCTCTCCCGCTCCGCAACAACAAACTCGACCAAGTTTGTCCCAGGCTCCAAGAGTGTACCGTATTCTGAGTCTCTGATTAACTTCTCGCACTGCTCCCCACGGACCCGATACATGTGGGCCTTTTGCTTGGCATACGCGCTATATCCAAATTTCGGGGTGTTAGCGAGCTGCATCCAAACCTTGTCCCACTTGTGGAAGCTGCGGATGGTCCTTAGAAGCTCTGCGAGGCGCATTTCTACGTGTTCTTGCCAGCGTTGAACCTCTGCTTCGGCGCGGAACCACTGAACACGATCGGCTGTTAGGTAATGAGAAGTTCAGAACCTGTCCATTGGGTTGACGAACGAACTCACATTCTTGCGACCATTCCTCCATTTCCTGGTTCGTTAGCTTACCCATTCTTCCAAGGTCCCACTATAACCACCCCTCTTTCCGTTCTTTCGCTTTTTTAGCCGTTTCTTGGGCGCTTTAGGATGAGATATGCTTTCGTCGAGTTGCGCCTTCAGAGCTACGTCAGCTGGGCTTAATATGAATGCAAAATAGGCTTACCCGATTACGCTTGGACATCTGCGTACTGGGACCTGCATCCGTGCTTGGACCTCCTGTCTCAAGTGCAGGCGACACTCCGATGGGCTGAATGCTGGGCTGGGTCGCGCCAGATCCAACTGTGAAGAGCTGTCCATCCGTGAAGCGGGAATCACCAAGCTGGCGCTTTTTAACAACCGATTTCATGAATGTATCATCAACGGACAGCGGCGGGAAGGCGGAATCTGGGCCCTGGGACATCGAGTCCAGCGAAATCATCGCCTGTCGCGCGGCATCGTAAGTTGCCATGCGGAATTCTCGCCGGCGGACAGTGTCGTTAATGTGGTCCCCCGCTCGCGAGTTCTGTTTCTGTTGCCTTTCATTTTTCTCTTTGCGGTCCCGAAGCGCCCGAATTGCCTTTACAACGGTCCTGATTCCACGCAAGGCGTCGAAGGCCTTAATGCGGGCCACCCGGGCCCATTTACGGTCAGCAAAATCACGAAATCGGTGCCTATGTATCATCCAGTTCCCGCAATTTCCGTGGTCCATGCATGGCTGGATTTTACCGGATGGCAAACTACCGGGCTGACAACATTTTCTTTGGATAATGTGGCCCTTTGAGGTGAGTAATACGGAAGCTTCAGGGAATTATTAACGTGTTTTAATCAGCGAAATCATGCAATATTTTCTTAAAGCTGAGGGATAGAGGGCATGGTCAACACATGCTTGGATTGATGGTTGGTCGAAAATGTGTGTTGCACAGCGGCTCATTGCGCATGGCTGACGAATGCCAAGCCTGATCTTCGACGAAAGAGGCGGGCTGAATCGTAATCGCAATGAGCGGTAGAGGACGGATTGAACCGTGGAACCTGGAATTGAAACTCCGCTACGACTGCATCAGTTGCGGCATCACCAATCATCAAATGTGCCGCTAGATGCCGGGCGGAATCAACTTGAAGATAATCCACCGGAATGCTGACGCGATATCGCTTGGGCTTTGCTGTGTGGCGCACGCGGAAAGTATGGCTTAAAGTATGTGAACGAGGTCAAATGTTGTTTCCGCTTTGTTCATTGCCGCCATTCCTTGCATATGTCGAACTCGAACGGTCCTGGACGACAGGGGCAGTTTTCCCCTCCACAGAAAGCTCATATTGAGTCCTACATGGACGCCTTTTGCGCACAACTCGATGCTGGTGTTGAGGGAGCGACTCTCACTAAGTGGAAGCAGGATACTGCCAACGCCATCCTTGCGTCCGCGCCTTTTGTCGACAAGCTGGATTTGTCCGTTCATAACAGGAAGGTGTGGTTGATGTGCATCCTCTAATTCATTTCGGTTTCCAGTACTTTGACCCTCGCTGTTCTAGATGGTTGTCCGAAAGTTTACCAACTATCGTACACAAGTCTACCTGAAGGCAAAGCCGGGCACCGGTCGCACATCGAAACACAAGGGTGTACCTCTTCTGCATTTCTCCTCGCTATTGACAGCACGACAGTTTTTCGCGAGAGAAAACGAGGCCAGCATACATTCCGAGGCAAGCGCTCGCTTGGCATCTGCTGGTGGGGTTGGAACGTTGGGCGCAATCTACCAAACAGTCTTGAAGGAACGATGGGACGCGTTGGACGTTCAATTGCAGGATGAATGGCAGTCGAAAGCGGATGAATTCGCTGGCAATGTTGAGGAGTCAGTTTGGATCGATCAGTGTTTCTTGTCTTGCTGATGGACATAAATCCAGGAATCGGACCGACTTTAAGCATGGAATGCATAGTGCTCTGGTGGATCTCTGTCAAGGTGGCCTCCTCGGGGACGCAGAAATATTGCTGTTTTATGCCTGGCGCGATTCCCAAGGGGATATCGTGCCTGGAACGTTTGTTCATTTACTCGCAGTCTCGTTTTGCTGCTAACTCGGGCTTCAGTCTCCATGGGCACTCCACACACAACACCCAGAATTTTGGTGGGACAGACGGCGAGCTCCTACGGGAGTACGGCCGCTCCTGGTACACGTTTGCGGAACATGTCATTCCTCGTAAGTTTTGGTTTTATCCAGCGGGTATTTCTTTACCGATGCGGTGCCACAGGTGATCCCGCAGTCATGACCGTCAATTTTGCTATTCCCACGAATGGCGATGGAATCCCTATCTTTCCGGCCATCGATATGGAGACAGTAGCCACAATTGATGTTCGACATCTGCTGTCGGAATTTTTCAAAGCGGTGTGGAGTAAATTTCTTTCCTATTTCAGAGAATGCACTTTCTGAATCACATACCAGTCCAGACCACAGGATTGACTATCACTATCCCTTGGGCCGACATTGTTTCCGCTCCGTACCGCTTTTATCAGACAAGCATCTTTTGTTTCCCAATTCCGTTACGTTCACCAGATGAGCTCAGAGGTTTAATCGAGTTCAAGCCAGTTCAACATAGATTAAACTTAAGTCTGATTAAGCTGATTACAGCAGCTCGGTTTAATGGCAGGTGTTGAACACAGACCAATTGCAATGGATGCTCATTCACACCGGGGGCAAAGAACACCACATACGAAAGCCGTATGCGTTAGACGCACATGGTCCGCATATGGGCGTGACCAGGGTGTGACACCTCTCAAAGGTCTTTGTTGGATTTATGCCGTTAGTTGACCAAATATTAGTTACAACATAACTAGTTACCAGAAAACTAAGGTTCAATTATGAATAGTTTTCGGCTTTGAGTATCGGTAAATGTGGGTTAGGCTGAGGGTTTGTTTGGATGAGCCGTGACCCGGCCCCAGATGTCGTCGCGACTCGGCACAATGCGGTTGCGGCAGACTCACGCCCATGTGACGAGCGAGAGCCATACCAAATCTGAGCTCGCCCCCGTGCACTCTCACCGCAGGCGTCACACAGTGCCCGCATGCTCATGCCGTGGGGCGTCACACAGCGGCCCGCCCAGCGCCAATCCTAGTCTCTCGCAGCCAGACTTCAATATGCCCTGATCTCGTACCTCGATATATTGAAGTCTGTTATTAAGCGCGGGGGTCCGATCAGGGTAAAAGCTTGTTACATAATCTGCATAGCCACATGTACAATTTCCGATGTTTTGTGCCTATAGCAACAATATTGTAACTCGATTTTTGCGTAGATACATTCATTAAGGTGCTCTGAATGTCCCTATGTGAGCAAAAAGAATTAATACGCTGCGGAACGGGTGGTAAAAGTGCTCCAAGATCTCACGTGCCTGCGCGCTCTGTTGAAGCACCGAGCCCTGAACAGCGCCATAAAATGCTGAATAAATTTCAGAAGGTTTTGAATAGCAATTAAGTCATTTAAATGGTTGAAATGGGAAGACAATGTTCATAGCGGTTCCGTGGTTGGAGGGTCAAGGGCGCGGTGGCTGTGTACATTATGTAACAAGCACGTACCCTGATCGGACCCCGCCGCTTAACAACAGACTACGCCAATCCCACGTCCCACACGTTGCCGTTAACCGTGACCCCATTGCACCTGATTTGCGGCGTCTTTGTCGGCGTGTAACTGCGTCCGTACACCGTCTTTGTCGATGGCTGATCCCACCCTCGTGTCGCCTTTGTCGATGCTGGAGCCCATCTGCACGTCGCCATTGTTGGCACCGGAGTACACCTCACGTCGATGTGTCGCTTTAGTCGAGACCGCACATAGGCTTGGCGAGCACGCGAACCCGTCTTCGCGCCTGATGCGCATTGTCTTTGTCGGTGTACTATCCCACCATCACGTTGCCTTTGTCGGTGAACAAAGCCACCTTCGCGTTGCCTGTAAGTTATTGACACTGGAGCCCATCCGTATGTTGCCTTTGTCAACACTGGAACCCATCTGCACATCGCCTTTATCGACGCTGGAGCCCATCTGCACCTCGCCGTTGTCGGGCTACGACCGCATCTATGCGTTGCTTTTGTCTAAGGCTCCAACTGTTTTTATTTATTTTAGGTTTTAAACCATTAAAAGGGTTTTGGGTTTTGATTTTGATTTAGTTTACCGGAGGTCGTAAACCGTAAAAAAAATTAAACTAAACCATTTAAACCTGGGCTAAACTACAGTGTGCAGGACTGTTAGACAAGTCGTGGATTGCCTGCACGTTCAAATACCCAACTGCGGCCGATCAACCAAGCTTCGGCCATCACATTCAGTCATCATGAGCTTCGCTGAGCTCCTTGACATCCACCACTATCTTCGTGTTTTCTGATCACTGACCTAGCCCAACAATTCACACAATAAACCACAATTCACATGTCATATGTCTAAGAACGGGCTCGGGTCACACCTCAGGGCACTGGAACTAAGGTCCGTTTTATTTTCAATTTCACCGCCGATGTCAGGCTCGCAACTACTATAAATTTGTGACTTTTGTGGTGGTAGGCGGCTACGTCTTTTACCATGTCGAATTCCAACACCTCTGTGTCAGGTAGATCGCGCCCACACCGCAATGCATTTCCTTCAGCCCGCGTCGCTGACAGCAACAACACTGAACCACCCACTGCCCACCAGCAGCGAGCTTTAGACGGTGCGTGATGAGAAATCTCAACACTCACAGTGACTTAGCTGTTAGATTTTTCACTCTCATCAAGAAGATAGAAACTTTCGCACCGCTTCTGCCAGATTCTGTGAAGGAAGCTTCCACAGACGACAATGAGCTTCATTGTACGTCCGGCATTGACGATTCCCCCTGGGGCACGCTCAACTGCCAACTCGACAAACTATTCGGTGTGGATACTCGTGAGGATGGCCGCCTCAAGCACATCCGCCGCGGCGAGCATGGCATGTCTTTTGTCGCCTCACATCTCGCTGGTCTCGACTGGAAGTCGGGTAAATACCCTCTGGACCTCGTAGGGATCAAGCTGCAGCGGGTCGTCGATGATATGGAATACTTGTGGTGAGTAATAACAGTCAATTTACATTTATTCTGGTCTCAGCTAGCTCTGTGCTGCAGGCACGGAGATTGAAGCCGCACAACCCTCAAAACCCAAACAGCTCATGAAAAAGCACCTAGATGCAACAGGTAGGAAGGGAGCAGACAGTATGTAAACCTTCCATTTATAATTGTGCTGGTTGAAGTTCTTCACACCCCGGGCGGATTCGGTTAGCCAAAGACGCCTTTCTCGCCGCAAGGCAGTCTTAGCAGAATCCATTCATACTGAACAATGATGCGGTGCCAGACCTCACATCATCTGTGGCCTTGCGCTGCAGGTTCTTCGACTGGCTTTGTGCTGGTTTAAGTTGTTCATACCCCGTCGACGTCCCCGTGTTTGTATTTCGATTCCAAGAGGCTCGTATTTTTTCCCTTCTTGTCCTTTCGATTTCTCAATCCAGGATCTTCTAGCAGTCCTGCTTTACTCAAATTCTGCACACAAGTACCCCGTCTATCCAACTTACAGGGTGATTTCTCCAGGATCTCCTCTACCCTCGCAGGAGTTGGCCGACTTTTGCTGGCTTACAAATAGTTCGGAGCACGTGTGAATGCTTTGCACGTCTCTATTTCTGGCGCAGTATGTCCTCGCACAGTCTTAAATTGTCCATTCCTCATTTCATTACAGTCCCACAACACCCTCAATTCCTTTGCCGCCCACTGCCATGCTACACTTACAAGTAATCGGCGATGAAAACGAGGAGGGTCTTGAGCCCGAGTCGGACTACTAGGTATATATATACCTCTCTCAGTATTCTTTTCTCATTGGGCGAATATACTTACAGTACAATTGAACTTCCTTAGGCATAGCTTCCTTTTTTGTGGAACAAGATACGCCGTTGCTTCGCTCTGGCAGCTCGGACCTGGGTATATGTCAAAAGTTAATGTTAATGTTATTTCATGGGTAGCTCATAGAAATACAATTATGCAAAGAAGAATGAAGGTATTCAGAGCCTTGACTCATTGAGAACTCGGGATTCTCGTCTTTAGGCTTTCAACGGAGCTCGGGAGGGAGGATCAGCATGGAATAAAGCCGCCCGAATCCATATTTCTCGCCAATGAAACGCAGTTTTGCAAAGGAGCCTACCAATTTCGGACCAGCGAATTGAGAGAGAGAATGAGATACTGACGACCGGCAGTGCAGCAAAGGTCAAACGAGGTCACACCAGGAATTTGAAGAACGGATGGGGAAGCGACAGCTCGAGGACCAGGAAGGTAAACACATTATCTATGCTCGGAAAATTCGTGCGTCGGGACCTGAGGATACGACAGGATTAATCCGCTGGATATCTGCTGGAATGATGTGTGCCAAAGCAGGCGAGACAAAGAGCCACAGCCCAGGAGCGCGGAAAATCAAAAGAATCTCAACCAGCAACCGGATTTCTTCGACCAGCAGTGCACAGTCCGGTGTTGCGCGTTCGCAGAGAGGTTGAGAAGGAATTAGGACTTGAAATGAAATCCGACATTGCGGGGTTGCAGAGGCTGCGAGGCCGAGGTGGAGTACGAACAGCAGAAAGCTTAGAGATAGATCCAATATTGAGAGATTGAAGCTACAGAGCGAGGTCCATTACTCCGAGCAGGAGATTGGAAAATAACCGAGGGGGTTGAAGGTATGAGCCACAGGTCACGGTGGAAGGTGAGGGAACAGAAGCAGAGGGACAAAAGAGAATGCTCACTGTTTATTGATTGTTACGTGGTGGCAGTGCGACAAACGTGTTCTGCTGCGCCGCGGTGAGGATTATGCCCAAATCGAGCATTCTGGCGGAATGATACGTCTATACTGCTCCATAACCCCAATTTGGATTGTCTGTAACAGTTTGCAGCCAGCACGCAAGAAAGAAAAATCAAGCACATGGTTGACCATTATTCATGAGTTGAATTTGTTTGAGGCAGCGTAGAAAAAAAGAACAAACCAAAGGAGTTAACACTGGAAGCAAGGCTTGAGCAAGGCAGAGAAAGCGAAAAGGAGCATGCCTATATGGGGATTTGGCACAGGTTTTGCACCATCTCATTAAAGAACGGTTAATGGAGTCTGGGCTGTGTCTGCTGATGGCGTCGGTGGGCGCAGCACTTCGTTCGGGGTTGTGTCTGCCGACGGTGTTGCTGGGTACGGTGCTTCGACGTTCGGAGTCGATGTCCCAGTGCCCACAAATCCGATTCTTTTGGTGCGCGACTCCGCACTATTCCTGCACGCGGGTGACGGTGGTGTACCCCACGTCGGTGTTTCTGTGCCCACCCGCTCCCAGACACGCGTCCATTTGATGTTCTGTCGCTACTCTACTGCTCGCGTATCTACTTAACATCTACTCTACCGTATCTTATTGGTATCGATCTTCTCCACACTCCGCTTATCAAAGAGAAGATTACGTGTTTGGTCTGACTAGGGAGACTATCTTATTGGTGTATATCTGCTCCTTGCTCTTGAACGTCACGACACCGTACTCTTGAGCTGCACATGGGGGGCAGGGTAATAAAGACAGGATGGGGTCGGCCCGCCAGCAGGTGTTTTGGGAGACAAAGGGAGAACGAATGCGGGCTGCACCAAGAACAAAGATGGGGTCGCGTGCTCACCAACCCCATTCAGTGCAATCCTGACAAAAGCGACGCACAGACGCAGTCATAGCCCGACAACGGCGACGTGCGAATGGGCTTCAGCATCGACAAAGGCGATGTACAAATGGGTTCCAGCGTTGTCAAAGGCAACGTACGGATGGGCTCCAGTGTCGATAAAGGCGACACGAGTTGGACACGAGAGTGGATTTGTTTGCCGACAAAGGCGACGTGATGGTGGGATAGTACACCGACAAAGACAATGCACATCAGGCGCGAATATGGGCTTGCGTGCTCGCCAAGCCCATGTGCGGTCTCGACTAAAGCGACACATGGACAGGGTCATAGCCCAACAAAGGCGACGTGCGGGTTGTACTCCGGTGCCGACAACGGCGACATGCAGATGGGCTCCAGCATCGACAAAGGCGATGCGAGCGTGGGATCAGCCACCAACAAAGACACCGCAAATCAGGTGCAATGGGGGTCACGGTTAACGGCAACGTGTGGGACGTGGGATGGCGTAGGTTCGGATCAAGCCGCCTTCTCAGCTCACATGACCAGCACGTGCTTCGCAGCGCCTTCTGAGAAGGGGCTTGTTTCAAACTCAGAAAAAAAAGGGATGTGTTCGGCGCGTTCTCCTGCTACAGCAAACATGTCAAACCTCAGGGTCATTTAGAATCAGTTGTTATTATTAGCAATCTGCATGAGATGGCCTCCTCAGATTTGGCCTTTACTGCCTGAGAGCCTTATTATTCGGACGTTGATGTAGCGATGGAGAAAATGCATTCTGAACAAAGAGTTCCGCATTAAATTGTTGTTGACAGTCAAAAAGAATCTTGAGGAGACAGAATCATTGGGACGTCAATTGCGATAAGGCCCACCTTTTAAGTGTATCAAACGATCCAGGAATCAATTTTCTAGAGCAAAACAAAAAAGAGACCAGCTTAGCGGCATGATTTGTCAGCATCGCGTCGCGTCTCTCCTGCCCTCTCCGTCCGCATCCCATGCCCACTGGGAAAAAACAAACACCTCTCAACCCTCTCACAAATCATTTAAACCACTAGCATCATGCTGGATATCCTTTTCAGTCAGAAATTTTCACCCTTCTATCGCGTCGCGGGTCACTTTCCCAAAATGGATGTTCAGAGAAAAGTGTGTGTTCTAAGCCAGAAAGTTCTTGAATCACTTGACTTTTGGTGAGCAATATTGTCGTAGAGACTCCCTGGTCTCATTGTGCCTATAAATGTGTGGAATACAATGAAAACATATTTTGTTTGATGCCCATTTCTGCGGAACGACCCTTCCCAAAAGATACCGATTAACAACGATCTGGGGACACCAATGCCGGAACTGAGTTGATAGATCGAAAGGAATCAGTTGAATAAGCACTTCAGCCCTCTACACCGAGGGATTCTGATCAGAATTGCTGTAGATATTTGACTTCCAACACATCCCCTTTTTTCACGAGTTTGCGGCAAGCCTCTCTAGTGCTGGCCAAAATATGATATGAATACGAAAATTCCATATCATATTCATATCCATATCATATTCACCATGAGGGCGCCGTATCATATTCTTATCGTATTGTATTCATTGTTGAATATGAATATGATATGAATATATTCAAATATATTCTACTTCTCATGGATTTTGATGAAATCCATGTAGTTCACCCCTCAGCAAGCCCCGACTTCAGCCACTCCTTTGTAACAATATCCATGGATGCTGTTTCCACGATCATGGACGACTGAGCGTCAGACAGAGTGTTTTAAACTCGAAAAGAGGTGCTTGACAGAGCTGCTGACACCGGGAATGGCAAGAATATTCTGAGGAACATACCCCATGTATTTCAACGTGCCTGAATTCTCCTGCTAGAAAGATTAAACACCATATCCTGGGAACGGTGGGAACAAGGGGAAAAAAACTGACCTTCCACCACTTCAGAGGACCATTGAAGTCCGGCGCAACAGGAGAGATGTTTCTGCAGTCGTCTGTTGATGTGGTGCCTTGATCTTTACACTGACAGCTATGCAGCAGCCTGATCACTTGTCCTAAGCGAAGTTGCCGTGAGGGTCGCCGCTGGGATGGTCCATGATCACTGATGGCTGAAGCTGGACTTCGATTTATATCCGTATCCAAATATATTTGAATATGCTGACTACCATATTGTATTATATCCATATCGTATCATATTCATATTCACCCATATTCATATTCAGTGGGAGGGTCCAAGGCCGTATCATATTCATATGTATTTGAATATATTCAAAATATATTTTTTTGTATCGTATTTTTGGCCAGCACTAAGCCTCTCTCGGAGATAGTCCGGCACGCCGGACCGGAGACAGGCTTGCTCCGAACCTAGGATTGGCGCTGGGCGGGCCGCTGTGTGACACCCACAGCATGAGCGTGCGGGCACTGTGTGACCCCTGTGGTGAGAGTGCATGGGGGCGAGCTCAGATTTGGTGTGGCTCTTGCTCGTCACATGGGCCTGAGTCTGCCGCAACCACATTGTGCCGAGTCGCGACGTCATCTGGGGCCGAGTCACGGCTCATCCAAACAAACCCCTTAGCCTAACCCACATTTACCGATACTCAAAGCCGAAAACTATTCATAATTGAGCCTTAGTTTTCTGGTAACTAGTTATGTTGTAACTAATATTTGGTCAACTAACGGCATAAATCCAACAAAGACCTTTGAGAGGTGTCACACCCTGGTCACGCCCATATGCGGACCATGTGCGTCTAACGCATACGGCTTTCGTATGTGGTGTTCTTTGCCCCCGGTGTGAATGAGCATCCATTGCAATTGGTCTGTGTTCAAACACCTGCCATTAAACCGAGCTGCTGTAATCAGCTTAATCAGACTTAAGTTTAATCTATGTTGAACTGGCTTGAACTCGATTAAACCTGCTTGGTGCGCCGCAAAGAGAGAGTGGCTCGAAGGATCAATGTGATCAGTCAGACCTAGGAACTGCGAACAATGTGGGATTGATTGTGTTGCAATGAACAGCAGATGTGTACTGTAATATCGAACCCAAGACTGACTTGGGTGTCACACTTGCACCAGACCAGGGAATGCACAGAGATTGACTCGAGATTCCGGTAAATAATTTGAGAATGCCATCCCCACCCACTAAGGAATGTCATGAAGATGTTCCTGATGTGGTCTCCGTGGTGGAGCGGTTATGTTCGCCTACCTTCTAATCGGTTGCTGAGGCTCACAGGTTCGAATCCTGTTGTCGCCTTGTTTTTGGACGATTGCCATGCGTAAACCTGTTTAAACCAAAGTTTAAACCTGCTTAACCCACTGTGATTAAACAGGAAGAGTACCCAGATCAAGCCAACACCTTTGACCCTGTTTAAACAATGTCAGGAATGCTTCCCTTGGTTCGCAACCCATTGCCTGCAGTTGGTTGGTGATTAATCCAAATCCCGGATTCCGGTCTATGGGTCAATAGATTAATCACAGCTCCTGGAGATTTATACGACTCAGCCAGCCATTCCTACCGAACCGATTCAGCTCGAGGGGGAGCAGGGTACACAGAGCGAGCTTACATCGAGTCAACCAGCAGATATGCCACGGCACGAAACACAGCAGCCAAAAATTCCGGACTCACCAGCAGATCCTCAGCCCGCTACATCTCAGACACCTGTCACTCCCACATCACCCACATCGGTCCTACAACCGCGCCGAGATCTCGCAATATTTTGCAGATGCCGCCACGCGAACCCCGCTCAAGCAGAGCCGCCACACAGGGTCAGAAAATTTATAATGACACCACTTACTGGCGCCAGCTCCGTAATCCCACCAATCAATCCCCGAATAAGCCAGATGCGTGGCGCCATCGTGATTCGCAATGAAGACGTCGCTAATGTTGCCGTTCGACTCGGAGCCTAGCACCTACCTGGCAAGCGACGCAGCACCCCGAGCCGAGGACTGGCACAGAGCAATGGAGGAGGAGCTAAAGCAGCTCCAAGAATTGGGCACATTCAGTCTTGCCGAGTTACCAGAGGGCCGTAAAGCGTTGGGAAATAAATGGGTGTACAGAAACAAGTCAGACGAGATGGGGGAGATCACAAGACGCAAGGCGCGACTTGTTATTATGGGAAACACGGAGATACCTGGGAACAGATTATGATCCGGACCAGATCTCCTCTCCTGTCGTTCGCGCTGAAACCAATCGACTCCTCCTTGCCCTCGCAGCCCGATATAACCTCGAGATGCGCATGGTGGACGTCAAAGGATGCCTATTTAAATGGCGAACTAAAGGAGGAAATTTATATGAAGCAACCAGAAGGGTTTTCTGACGGCACCTCTCGTGTCTTACGACTCCACAAGACACTCTATGGCCTTAAACAATCTGGCCGTGTATGGAATGAGACTCTTGACAGGCAATTCAAGAAAATTGGCTTTGAACGTTTGCTCGCGGACCGTTGTGTTTACGTACGACGCGACCAAGGCGACATCATTCTTGTTGCTGTTCACAGTTGACGATATGTCAATCTATGCATCTAACCAACAACTCATCACCCGCACAGAGGACGAACTCGAGCACGCATTCGAGATCACACGTCTTGGGGCTCCCAAACAACTTTTAGGCATGGAGATACACCGTGATCGCAAACGCGGAACGATCACCATCACGCAGACCAACTACATAAAGAAAATTCTCTCTCAACACGGCATGGAAAATTGTAATCCTGCTACATCACCTATGGACCCCAATGTGAAGCTCCAGAAGCTCCCTGAGGGCGAGTCCTATCCTGAAATTCAACGCCAATACCAATCTATGGTTGGCGGCTCCATGTTGCAGCCATGAACACGCGACCTGACATCGCGTATGCAGTGCAGACGGTCTCCCAGTTCAATATAAATCCCGGACCGACTCACCTAACCTGCTGTAAAGCGTATATACCGCTACCTGGCCGGCACACTCAACCTTGGCATCACCTACAAATCAGCTTCGGACTCCGACATCGAGATCCACGCTAATTATTCCGAGCTGAGGGTATTTGCCGATGCCGACTGGGCCAACTCCCTTGACGATCGCAAATCAATCTCCTGGCTATGTATCCATTCTTGCAGGGGGAGCGACAACGTGGTCATCGAAGAAACAGGCCACCGTCGCACTTTCTACGATGGAAGCCGAATATGTTGCACTCACCCATGCAGCACGCGAAAATCTTTGGTTACGCTCACTCTTCACGGAATTAGATCTTCCTTCCACTCAGCCAACTCCCATCTTCGTTGACAATCGTGGCGCTATTGACTTCACATTTAATGCCGGCTATCACGCCCGTTCCAAGCACATTGACATGCGCCATCACTTCATTCGTGATACCGTTGCCTCTCACGAGGTATCAGTACACCACTGCGCATCAGGCGACAATCTGGCAGATATCTTCACTAAGCCATTGCCACGGACTCAGCATGAAGAACAAGTTCGCAAACTCGGGATGACTCGAGTTTGAGGGGGAGTGTTGAAGTTGCAAACACCGAGGCATCGCTGAGGTACTTACTAAGCCCGACGCTGATGCGCCGAGCGACTCGAACATTCCGCTCCTAGTTTCTCATTCATTGTCTTACACATTCAATTACTCAGCTACTTATTAATCTTCGGGCAGAACTTACTAGAACTTTTTCTCTAGCAGTATAAATACTTGTACTCTTGTTGTAGTTAAAACATTTGAATTATATTTTCTCTCACATCTAAATTTCATCAAAAATAACATGTCCAAAATCTCATTTGACGCCATCAGCCAAAATGATGACGAGATGTTCCAGTCGTTACCCAGCACTGGGTCGCGAGTCTACGGAAGAGTCAAGATCATCGCGATAGGGAACAGCAGATGCCATCGTGATTCGACGCCCCCATAAATAAAAACATGATTGGTTACATTCCACCCAAGCTTCTCTTCCTTCCTTTGTCCAGCATGTTGGACTATTTTTATTCCACCTTACCTTTCCACCTCGCACTCTTTACTGCGGCGGTCTCAGGACTTCTCTCCCTCCTTTTCATTTTTCTTTTCTTCGTCTCCAATCTCAAGGCGCGCAAAGAGCATGCCAGTGTTCCGCCGTCCCTGCCATGGATGGGCACTAAGCCTCAAATCTTCTCTGCCATCCGGGCTAATTTTCGTGGACTGGTCGACTCGGTAGCGCTTTAACACCCAAGGGTATCGCAAGGTACTTCGTACCTCCCGATTGTACTTCCGTATTTCTAATCCAACCGTCTTCAGTTCTCCAAGGCAGACAAGATATTTGTCGTACCTACGTGGACGAAAGGCCCCCAACTTATATTACCCCCCGTCTATGGGAAACTGGCTTGCCTCTTGCTCGGACGCCATCTTGAACGCCAAGGACTGTACCTTCGAAACCGGTTTGTTGCATCGTATTTCCAAGCTCCTCCCTCATCATCTGTTCACCAACTTAGCTCAATTCACATACACCGTCGGACACCCTGAAATCACTTCGAACGACATGATCGACCTCCTCATAAAAGTAAGTGCTGTTTGCTCCATTTCTGACCGCTTTGCTCATCTCTGGTCATGAAGCGCGAACTCACACGCACCATCGGGACACTGAACAACGAACTCCTCGAGGAGATCGAAGGCTCCATGGACGGGATCTTCGGGACAGATGGCGAGTGGAGGGAGGTCGGGGTGTTCGACAGCCTGACGCGCACCGTTGGACGCGTCGCCAACTGTGTCTTCGTCGGCAAAGAATTATGTGCGCGATGTCTTCCATATAAAGTCAGTTGGACTACAGCACTGATTAACCGCAGGCTCCAACATGGACTTCGTCATGGCCGGTACGCACTTCGCGCGAGACATCTCTGTCAGCAGCTACATCCTCCACCTCTTCCCCAAGTTCATGAAGCCGTATGTTTGAATTTTGCGCAGTTGAACATGACGTACATATATACTCTCAATCATTAGGGCAGTCGCCTGGTTCGCCACCATGCCCAACCGCCGTCACTCCGGCGTCGCAATGAAGTATCTGAAGCCTCTGATCAAGGAGCGGATTGAGGATATGAAGCGCAAGGAGGCGGACCCCACGTATGCGTGGGAGGAACCGGTGCGTCGGCCCCACTAACCTTACATTTGGGTGCAGGTTTTAATACTTGGTTGGTTTGCAGAACGACTTCATCACCTGGATGGTCCGCGAGTCGTTCAAGCGGAATACGGAGGACGAAACCTCTGTGTACGCACTGGCGTACCGTGTCGTTTTGCTCAACTTCGCAGGTAGGATTTTTTCAACATGATCGGACCTAGCTGATTTCTCTTCCTTATCCTTTTCATTTTCTCTTTGAAAAGCC
This sequence comes from Mycena olivaceomarginata, assembly GCA_029378375.1. Lineage (NCBI taxonomy): Eukaryota > Fungi > Basidiomycota > Agaricomycetes > Agaricales > Mycenaceae > Mycena > Mycena olivaceomarginata. The sequence continues at coordinate 31,870 of JARKIC010001628.1, read as the reverse complement.
ATCACGTCAGTAATAATCCCCTCAACGATTTCTTTCATATTTACCGTTTATGATATCTAGCACGACAACGATTATGAGCACGAATGCTCTCCTCGACATCTGGAGCGCGCCGAATTCGGAGGAGCTCGTTGCGGCCCTGCGCGAGGAAGCCGAGCGTGTCCTCCACGAGCACAACGGTGAGTGGACCAAGGCCGCTGTCGCGAAGCTCCACCGCCTCGACAGCGCCATTCGCGAGAGCGCGCGCATCTCGGGCGTCGGCGGCACCGCGATGGCCCGACGCGTGCGCACGGACAACGGTATCACCCCTCCCCAACGGGCTTGTCGTCCCCCAAGAACGCCACCGTTGGCGTCTCCATGGACGGACTGCACTTCGATGAGGCGTACTACGATCACGTGAATGAGTTCGATGCGTTCCGGTTCTCCCGCGCGCGCGAGGAGCCGGGGTATGGTGAAAAGCCACACACGAACGAGGATTTGATCACTACGTCCGTACACTGGCTGCCCTTTTCCCACGGGATCCATGCTTGGTGCGTTCAACACAACTATTTTCTCAGATCCCGCTGACTGACTTACGAATGAAACGTAGCCCTGGCCGGTTCTTTGCGGCGAACAACATCAAGATGATCCTCGCGCAGATCCTGCTCAACTACGACATCCAGCCTTTCCCGAGCCGGCCGCCCAATATCTCGCTGGGGGACATCTCCGTCGTGCCCGTCAAAGCGAAGATGATGATCAGGCGGCGCAATGTCAAGGCTTAGATTGGCATTCGAAGTCCAGTACAGACGGGTGATGTGTGTCGTATCTATTTATCATGCGGTGCGCTGTAGACTCGCTTTGTACATAACCTCGAATATATTCTGGCTGGTCCAAGTTAAACTCTGTCTATGCGTTGAGGAAAGCCTGAATAACAGTACCGTGTTGGATTTTCCCCAAACGAACGGCAGAGAACATCTCGTCAATAGCCCGGGGCCACAGGCAGCTCAACACCGGACACGAGTAAGGGAATGAGAACAGAGCCTCTAAGGAACAAGAGTTCAGAACGCTCGGCGTGTCGTCGGCGCTGAAGTGAAATCATGTATGTTGAATTCATTTCAGGTTCAACTTGCTGGACTAGGTTTATAACTCTATTTTCCTTCACTTAATCGTTGTGCAAGTTAAAGCTGCCCACTTACAGCCAGGTCGATTCAAATAGTCAATTCCACTAGTTGGAGACCAAGGCGACTAACTGCAGCAACACAACAGTTCATCAGTCTTCCAACGACTTCGGAGGCAATTAAATCAGCAACACCTTAACTCTGACCGTGGGCGCCAAGAGGTGAAGAAAAAAATTAATCGCAAGACTAAGGCTGCAATCAAAGTGTCCACCTTGAATATGCGCGGTCGCTTCCATGGCGGTCAGGATAAATGGCTCCATGTAAACCAAATCATGCGCGACAAACGAATTGGTATACTGGCCTTACAAGAGACCCATCTATCGCCCGAAGATACCGATAAGTTAAACACCTTTTTCGAGCGAAACCTGGCCATATACTCGACCATCGACCCGGCAAACCCTTCCGGAAAAGGTGTTGCAATCGTCTTGAACAAGCAAATGACGAATGTTGGAAACATTGAAACCGACGTAATTATTGAAGGCCGCGCACTCATGCTTACCGTCCCATGGCATGGGAATCTAATTCTTAGAGTTATTGCCGTGTACTCTCCCAACGACCCAACTGACAACGCGAACTTCCTTGACACCTTGAAAACCAAATTCCAACACTTACCTCACCCGGACTTTGTTCTTGATGATTTGAACATGGTAGAAGAGGCCCTGGATCGCCTGCCTCACCGAGGAGACACAATCAGACTCACTGATGCTATGACAGACTTTAAAAATGCACTCGGCCTTTGTGATGGATGGCGGCAAACTTATCCTGACACGCTTGCATATACCTACCTTCAAAAGGCGACTGGCTCGCAATCACGAATCGATCGAATTTATGTTCCACTGGAAGCCCTTGGCGACCTCTCAGACTGACAAATGGAGACATGTGCTCTACCGACTGACCATCAATTGGTCTCGGTGAAATATTCGACTTCAAAACTCCCATTCATCGGCCGAGGCCGGTGGAGCCTACCTTTAAATGCTCTGAAAGACAAGGAGTGCATGGAAGAAATTCAGAAACTAGGGAAAGGTCTGGCTGAAGCAATCGAAGACAGCAAATTCCGCAGAAATGACAGAAATTACCCGCAAGTCCTGTTCAAGACGTTCAAGGACAGTGTAATTCGTGTATGCCGCGAAAGAGCAAAGAAAATGATGCCCGCAATAGAAAAGGAGATTGAAAATTTAAAATCGAAGATGTCGGCCGTACTAAACAATCCAAACGAACCGGAGGATCAGAAAGTACTGGTGGGCCAAGAATTTCAGGAAAGAATCTATGCCCTCGAACACAAGCGGCACATGCGTATTCGGGAGAACTCAGCCGCGAGAAACCGTTTGGAAGGTGAAACAACTATTACCAACTACTGGACTCAAATGAACAAAATGCGTGCCCCCCGAGATACGATGCGAGCCTTAGAAAACCCTATAGCCGATCCGCCGACGACCGCAACACGATCCGGTGAAATGGCTGAATTGGCGCGCAACTACCATGAAAAACTCCAAGACGAGGGACAGGTCACGGATGCTGAGCAAGACGAAGCGGCCAAAAAATGTTTCGAGAAAATGGATGCAAAGCTTTCTCCGTCAGACAAAAATGAAATGGCAAAGCTCCTCACCTGCGCCAATATTGAGAATGCCCTGAAGATCCTACCAAATGGTAAATCCCCTGGAATAAATGGCCTATCCTACGAGTTCTAGAAAAAGCTGCATGAAATCTATCAGAATTGCAACTCGGATTCGAACAAGCCATTTGATGTGGCCGGCACTCTCAAATTAGTGTATAATGACATAGAACGATTTGGAGTCATTCCCGAGACAGATTTTGCGGAGGGTTGGCTTTCACTTCTGCACAAAAAGAATGACCGGAAAAATGTTGCAAACTACCGGCCCATCACACTAGGAATAAGCTGCATACGACAGGGGGGGTGTCGTATGTAGCCTATTCCTAAGGTCACAGATGTGATTACTGCCGCCAATAAATTGCCGTTTGCATGCCCAACTCTCGATTTTGACCAGGCGACCCCTGCCATTGTCAAGGTCCACCGTAAAGTAATCGAGACACGTGCAACGCAATGGCTACAGCAACAAATCGACGCCTCGGACAGACTGTACTTATTGCACGGACACCGAGAACCTCTCAAGGACAAACCTGCCGCTCAGGTCACTCTTTTGATGCGACATTACCTGTCCATGGTTACAATGCAGAGTCATCGCGAAGCGCTGACCTCAATTATGTTGTCCACCCACCTTCTCGCCTTGTAGGAGTTGCGGCATACTGATCATGCCACACCGTGCAGTGCCACGAAATGCAGTGTTTCTCCCTAAGCCTTAGGGCTTAACTTGGCCTAAGGCTTAATAAGCCCGTAACTTAAGGCCTTCCTCATGGGTCCAAACATTCTTAAGCCTTAATTAAGGGTAGTCACATGAGAAGCACGTTATTGATGCGATCAATTCTAAGTTTTTTCGAGACACAAATCGTCGAGCGCTGACCCTGTCTCCCAAATGCCTCCCAAGAAAGGCCCACTGTGGCAGCACAGAGTGCCTGGCGTAAGCTCCATGTCAAATACTGTAGAATTTCATTCTATTCAGCGGTCACACGTCACGCACCCCCTGTGCCGCGATGAATTTTGGTCTCGGTCACGGGTCACGGCGGCCCAGTGCCGAATGTAAAATGTGTGACATTGGAGCCAAATCTCCCTTGGGGGTGCAAAAAAGGCAGAATTTTCGAAATTTTACATCTTGAATGCCAAATTTTTGGAGGTGTCACGCCAAAGTTCGTTGGGTGCCGAAGTGCCGAATCGGTATTTTGGGTCACGGGTCACAACCCATGCCGAATTGAATGAAATTGTACAGTAGATGGTCAACGCACGGCAGGTGGAAATGGAGATGGAGATGGACAATGAGTCAGGAATCAGGATCCACTGACGTCGTTGAGCCCCCAGCTGTGCCGGGTGTGCGGAAGTGGCTTCCATGCACTTTGGAACGACTTTTCGGAGGGGAAATTGCCAATCCACTGTGCCGAGTGCCGCGAAAGGCCTTCACTCGGGAGGAACTATTGATGGAACTGCTTACAGCTGAGCACTCCGAGGAAGAACTGGATGATGGTGAACTGGAAGGTTCTAGTGACGATTTTATAGAGGGTGATTGACATTAGAGCTACTTTTCCGTTGTACCGCTGAAATGAACGAGATTTTTTTCCCTTAAGGCCTTAATTTGCCCTTAATAACAAGCCCTTAATAAGCATTAAGGTCTTAATGATAAACCGCACCCTTAATAAGCACTTAAGGGAGAACACTGACGAAATGAGCGTCTCTGTAGATTTTGTGACGTTGTTGAGAGTCCAGAGCATGCACTGTTGGAATGTGGAATGTATTGCCTCGCCTGAGGTAGTTGCGTTACGCAGTGGATTCCTCCCAAAATTTCTCTCTACTGTTCTAAAGTTGCAGACTAAGATGGTCCAACTCTCAAGTGTAGACTTCTTGAAGGCCATTATATTCGAGCGCTCTACAATTCTCTTGGTTGGAAAATTTGTGCACGAAGTCCTTGAAGTGTTCTATGCAGTGCCGTTGCGACGCCAGGCTGTCTGATAGTTTTCAGAGTGCTGATTCTTAGGTTTCGTTTTTCGCCTTTTTTTGTCAAGCGGGTGCTACCGTGGGCATGGGGAAGGGCCCGAGGGCGAAGGTGTAATTTTAGTACCTGCTTTGTACACCGGGACAACTCTCGGAAACCGGTGTTCGTTATCCGAATCGTGCCGTGTAATCCTACGTACCTACCTACCAGCTCAAAACCACCACAAAGAAAATAGCCGAAAGCTTTCTGGCTAAAAGACTCGTTCACACGATGAAGATTTCGTTCTAAACTCTTGACATGACGACATTCTGAGAACAATAGATTCCCCAACAATTCACCTCCTTCTTCAACAAAATCTAGCTTCAGAATTGACCTTCAGGCGAAGGTCCACTAAAAATAAAAAATTAGCTCGATACCCTTTGGAGCAATTGAATATATGCTCACAGGCTGGCAAACGCCGTCGTTATCGATCTGGCAGTTTGGGGTGCCTGGACAGGCATTCGGGCAAGGAACGTTGACAATGGAACCCGATACACAGACACCGTGGCACAGGCCGTCGTCGGCGCACGAACCGGGGCATCCGGTAGGGGAGGTGCAGATGCCGCACTGTTCCCTTGGGGCGACGAGGGGGTTGGCCGCCGCGAGAGTGACCGCGGTGGCAAAAACGAGCGCAAAGAGGCGGGTGGCGTACATCGTGAAGGTTTTAGTTCAGCCGGAAACTGTCTGAAAACAAACTTAGCGGCTCATTATATACCGTTCCTATTTCCCGTTTCGTAAAGTTGAACAGACGGGCTTCAAGGCCGTCGCGGGAATTTTTCTCCGAATCAATTGAATGGGACGGCCCCTCGTTGTCAGCGACTGGTCTCGGCTATCGGACGCATCTGCGGGGCAATGGACATCGCTAATGAGAAACAGGCTGCACCGAGGGGGCGGCGGAGCGGGAATACGCATCAGATATCCTCTCGTCTAGGCGCTCCTGAAGATCCAAAGATTGCCGCGAAATGCAGGCCCAGCCGTAATGCAGTTGGCAGAAGCCGACACTCGGGCGAATAATTTACTTACTTGGCGTCAGCAATGTGATTTCCCATGTGAGCGTGATGCGGAATCAATGCAAGCCCCTGTGAGTGGTGGTGGGCACCGACCGCATCAGTGATAGGTCCCAGTCAAAAGTCGGTGGGATCATATGCGATCATCTGAGTTCACGGGAGCTATATATTGATGCGGCGGCATCATATGAGACGATGTGAGCACGCGGATGATGGTAGCTCAATTGATCCCGTCTTATCTCTCTCCATCTCCCCTCCATCAATTCATTGAATATACATCTTCCGTGTTGCTCAGCGTGCTAATATCGTCGTTCGTACAGTCTGTGTCTATTGGTCTCTCGGTTCATAGTTCACGTAGATGTGGAGTGAACACTCCGATGGCTACATCTTTCCCAACGAGAATCCGGATGACAATCCGGACGCGGAACCCATCCTACTCTGCAAGTGCACCAAAGTTTGCAACGGGGGTGCACAGGTCTCCCGGAGAACCTGGTTCCGACACCATAAGCAGCCAATGTCTGCTCCAGCTCGGCGCGCAGTGCCGGTAATACGCACATCGACTGCAACTGGCGCAGCGACATCCAGCAAGCAATCCCGACCTCGCAGTGATTCAGATGAAAGAGAGGTCGATCTCGGGGTATATTTGAGCTCCTCTGTGCATACCATGTCAAGAAACTCATCAACTATCCCTAGTTTCAACCGCTGGCATAGACTTGGATATGTCCGACAACATGCTTGCTCCCGAGGTAAGATTTGACTCTCCAGGAAGTCAAAATATCGGCTTATTGAGTCCCAAGATACCAACGGAACTGCCCTTTTTATTTTCTGCTCTGGATACTTCAGTTGGCGAGCTGAACGACCTTGTCTCCGACGATGAGGATCTTGATCTTAATCCTCCTCCACAACCCGCTTTGGACCGTGACATAAGCCCAAATGACAGGGACGAGTCATTGGCTGGGGAGGGTGTCCAGAGTTCTACCAGCAACCAGTCACAACAGCCTGCACCACCCACTCCATCCAATCCACCTCCCCTTCCTGCTAGCAACAGCCCCCACAACACCCAGACAAAGTTCTCACCGCGACCACCGTGGCGCTCCATTCCAAAGGACCAGGTGAACGTGGAGAAGCTTCGCATCTCCCTCGAGTTCATCGAGGCCCTTGAATCGGCGTCGAAACAGAACAGTCAGCTCTCTCGCGACGATGATGCGAGACTATGGAACCCTCCACAGAAGTTCCTCGCAATCACAGACCCAGGCTTCGTCAGGCTCTGAAGACTTTCATGGCTGCAGGCGCCCCAATGACAGAGGAGACCTTCAATGCAACTCGTGAAGCTGCTTTGGAACGCCAAGAGGACGATGACTTTCCCTCATTCTACGCAACCAAGACCGCTCTGGCAGAGCTAACTGGGATCTCGCCTATTGAGTGTGATATGTGCACGAACAGTTGCATCGCATATACTGGGCCATTTGCGCAGCTCGAGAAATGCCCGTACCCGACGTGTAAAGAGGATCGCTACGATCAAGCCAAACTTCAGAATGGTTTGCAGGAGGCGCGTGCCAAATTCTGGACTATTCCGATTGGGCCGTACCTCCAGGCGCTCTGGCGTCATCCCGACCTTGCCCAAGAAATGAAATATCGTCGCACATGGGACGAGAAAATTCGCTCACGACCAAGGGGTACTCCGCCGACGCACTGGGATGATATCTTTGCTGGGGAAGACTATGAGAAGCTCGTTCAGGATGGCACCATCAAGCCAACTGATATGGTTCTCTTATTCTCCATTGACGGTGCCCAGCTCTACGCTCACAAGGCATCGGACTGCTGGATCTATATCTGGGTCATCCTGGATCTCCGGCCCGGTCTCCGGTACAAGAAGAAACTCGTCGTTCCAGGTGGTTTCATTCCTGGCCCCAGTCCGCCCAAAAATGTTGATTCATTCACATTCGTTGGGTTTCACCACCTCGCTGTAATCCAACGCGAGGGTCTTCCAATTTGGGACGCATCGACCAGCGAGCCTTTCATCTCCTACGTGTATCTCCTTCTCTCCACCGCGGACGGGCCCGGACAGCAGCATATGAGTGGGTCGAATGGACACACTGCTCGTATTGCATGCCGTTTTTTCTGTGGTCTCATTGGGCGGCACCGCTTTGGTGCACCCCACTACTATCCGGTTCTGCTTCAGCCGGATGACTCTCAGTACGACAATGAGCCAGACGACGTTAATATTATTCAAGATCTGCGCTCATCCCAATCTTCGGCACCATCCATTGGCACGTACCATTCCAGCATCACTTATCTGCTCCAGTCGCGCAATGCGACAGATTATAAAGCACGCCAGACACAGTGCGGGTTTGGGAAGCCCAGCATTCTATCTGGACTGCCCCGTTGCCTTGGGCCGCCTGGTGTCTTCCCCGCAGATCTCATGCACTACATTCTTAACATCGGGGATTTACTCTATGGGCTTTGGACGGGCAAGTTGGATAAAGTTTACGCTCCCGACTCCGTTGACTCGTGGCCATGGCGAGTGCTTGTTGGCGAAAAATGGAAGCAACACGGAGCAGCCATCGAGGCAACACATCGATTCTTTCCCGACAACTTTGATCGCGTACCACGGAATCCCTGTGAGAAGGTCAATTCCGGTTATAAGGCAAAAGAATGGCAACATTGGCTTTTTGGTCTCGCCCCAGCATTGCTCTATGGACTCCTCCCTCACAAGTACTGGCTTAATTTCTGCAAGCTGGTTCACGTAGTGCGACTCCTTCATGAGTACTCCATCAGCAATTCTGCCCTTGTTGCTGCATATAAACTCGTCTTGGAGTTCAGTTACGAGTTTGAAACACTCTATTACCAGCGCCGTGTCGACCGCCTTCATTTCATTCGACATAGCATCCATACGCCCATGCACATGGTTCAAGAAATTCGCCGCATAGCCAATCTGATCCTATACGCCCAGTGGACACTCGAGCGAACTATTGGGAATCTCGGCGAGGAAATTCGGCAGCCGAGTCATATGTTCGCCAACCTCTCGCAGCGCGGTCTTTATCGGGCTCAACTCAACGCGTTGAAGGCTATGGATCCAGACTTCGATCGAGCAGCCCGGAAGGCAGCCAAAATGCCCGCTGCAGCCATTGATATTGGCGACGGGTACCAGCTGCGACCTCGCATCGACAATATCCCTCGCGAACCTGCAACTGTGGCCGAGCTCAAAGCGCTCAAGGGCTACCTGTCCAACGCATGGAACGAACCTTTTGATGACGAGCACAATAACTCGTCCATTACCCGCTGTGCCCGTTTGGTCTTACCTCATAACAACCAAACCGTGCGTTCAAACTGGGGAGAACGCGAGCACAACAGAGTCACTCGAATGGCCAAGGTAAGCAGCAGTATCCGCTCAGACAGCAATTAATTTTGGCCAGTTTCGGTCCAACATGCCAGAGGGCTTTGAAATCGGGGAAGTCGAATACTACTTCCGGTACGATGTACAAAAAAATGAGCCGACGGCGCTGGCCATGGTATCCGTATTTGGTGTTCCAGATCGGGAGCTCTTGAAGGAGTCCTTTGGAGTGCTATGGGCAGCTCGTAGCGGCGAGGCTGGGATGCGCGTCATCCCAGCAAAGTCTATTCTCTCTGTAGTTGCAATGATCCCATTTCCCTCCGAACGCGGAGTCTCTGCAGAGGCGCAGCAGAAATTCGCAGGTAGGCACTTTTTGTACGAGAAAATGGGTCTTGGAGGTGCTGATTCCGGCAATTAATTTAGTTAATTAGTCGCTGCATGTACTACAATAGTTTCGGTGTAATTTTTTCGTTGTATGTGACGACGCGGCCGGGGATAGTGTGACTGTGAGGAAATTTTTAGCGCTTGCTCTTTCCTCCTGCCGCCATCTGCTCTTCCCATGTTCGGCGCTGCCTACGGTGGAGGCTCTCTCCGCCAGGCATCGTTCCATGGGGCAGGTAACGGCTGGTCCTCGCCGTCGCTGGCCACACCCACTCGGTCGCAAACGAGCTCCCTTTCCCTGGACACCGGCTCGCTGGCAGGCGTAGACAACATGTCCTCCATGTCTAGTCCTATTGGCGGGCGATTCTCCGACTTCTCTGGTTCTGGCTTTTCGGTACGTTACTTATTTTCTCGATGTCTTTCGCAATTCATGCAGCTTCAGAATGGTAGTTTCGGCTCTTCAGCAACCTCAGACGAAGCTCTTCACCGGGTGAACTCGCTCTCAGAGCAGGTAGTTGCACTGGAGAATACTGTCCAGTGCGTCATATTTGTAGTGCACTAGCTTCTCTAACATACTTTTAGGAAACTTGTATCCGCCGTCTCGACTCTCACCGATGCCGTGCGGAACCCGGCCAACCCCAACGAAGCGTTTTGGATGCGCGAGGGCTATACCAGCTACTTCCGTCAACCCCGCATCGCCCCCAAGTCGGCCGACCTGGCGCGCCTCAAGACAGCTCACCCGGGCATCAAGCTGTGGCTTCGCAGCGACTACAAGAAGCCCACGAGCACGCAGCGCCAGCGACTCAAGAAAGCCGCGGGAGCGACCAACCGCGTCAACGATGTCAACACCACCGGCCGCTACATCGAAGACTGGGACGGGGAGGTGATTGGCGGGAAGGAGCTTGGTTTTATACGCGAGGAGTCTCGTAACCTCTTCGAGGATGTTCTCGCTGCAGGGAAGGCAACCCGTCGTTATAAGAATATCGGTCACCAGATTCGCTGCGCGATGGTGTACGTGCTCGAGCTCAAGTTCCCCTATCTCGCTCTGTGCGCGGACCATTGGAAGGCAGCGCTCGCGATCTCCGATATCTACCGCCACTGGGCCAAGCATATCAAGAGCGGGCTGGTCGGGGAAGATGGTCGTCCGGACGCGGGTGATGTCGATGACGACGATGATGACGAGGACGAGGAGGACGATGGAGAGGAGGGGCAGAATGGAGACGGCGCAACGGCGGGTGCCAAGCGCAAGAATGCACCGGACAAGTCTAGCGGGTCGGGCAACAAGCGACCGCGCATCGACAGTGAGTTATATCTTGATCCTTTTGCAGCTATTTACATTGTCTATTGCAGACAAGACGTGCCTTCGCTTCGCTTCGGCGTACGGAGCCAAGGCGGGGAACGTGGTTGAGAAAGAACACCTAAATATGGGGTGAATCAGATGGGCAAACAGGTGCATCGTGATACGAGGCATCTGCTTAATATACGAGATATCCGATCGACGATCCTACCCTTCTGAGTATGTCATCCGACCCTCCGCCTCTTCCGCCACCACCGCCACCACCGCCAGTCGATAATTTGCCGCCGACCCCGCCAGTTGATAATTCGCCACCACCAGCTCCGCCAGTCGATAATTTGCCACCACCAGCCCCCCCAGTCGATGATTCGCCACCGCCAGCTCCGCTAGTCGATAATTCGCCACCACCGGCCCCGCCAGTCGATAATTCGCCACCCCCAGTCGATGATTCACCACCGCCGGAACCGGAGACGCAAAAGGACTCCGAGCCCACCGACCTTTTGTAAGTACTTCTATTTTCATTGCCATTCATGTGCTTACCAATTCCTACAGCGCTTCTGTCGTCGTTGGGCCCCCTCCCCGTACTCTTCCACCCCCACGGCCGCCTCTGCCGCCACCGCCACCTGCGACCGCATCATCTTCGACCAAGAGCAAGACTGCTGGTTCGAAGAAAGCGGAACCCCATGCAACGTACACCACACCTCGGTATCTATCCTCCTCTGATACCTAGTCCCTTCTGATTGATTTCTTAGGAATCTATACCTGGCTGTCTATGCTCTCGACGTGGGTGGCTCGACAGCCGAATTCAGTGAGCGGTGGAAGGCCCTCGAGCAGGAGAAGCCGCCCTCGGCTCTTTTCCAGGTATGGCCGGCTCTACTCCCAGTCCGTCCTGCGTCTGATTGCACCCTAATGTAGGCGTATGACAAGTATTCTAAAGAACTGGTTTGATCTTCTCATTCTGGCTGTGTTCCTGTCTAATTAAATCCACAGAAAAAGGCATCCGCCCCGCGGCCGTCGCTCGAGGACATTCGTAAACACATCAACACGGTTATGGGAACAAGCGCTGCAGTCTAGACGTCTAGGGATACATGGGGGCAATAATGGATTCGGATTGGTGCATTATTTACGTAGTAGCCTTTTTAATACAACTCGTTTTCGCTCAGACCATCCCGCCCCTCGTCTGAATAAACAGCCCAGTTCATCTCAATCCATCCCATTCTGTGGATCAATGTACTGTTGGTCGGAGAGCGATTAAACGAGATCGTTTGAGCGTTGGCGCTTAATAGCTCAACTGAGCTCGCGCGATACCGAGAATCAGTGCCACATTTGTGATCCTGCGAGTTGTTACGAGTTGCGGTGAGCCCATCTGTCAAAGTCTCATTCTAACTCACATAATCTCATATGATCTCGCGGACTTTTGACTGGGGATAGGTAGTGTTGCCGCGGCTCGGCTACGGCTGGCTCGGCTCAGCTTTTGATGGCTCCTTGACGTGATGGCTCTGGAGCCGAGCCGAGCCACATATAAACGGCTAGCTTCCCACGGCTTCGGCTCGAGTCGCAGCTTAGCCGTAGCTTCGAACGCGTATTGGCGGAACAAATCCCCTACACATTGTACAATACTGAACGACCGCCTAGTGACCCTATCTCACTGAACCCGACTGGCTTATATCTGAATTTTATGCCTTTTCGATGATCATTACAAGATTGATCCAGATCTCGCATCAGACAACCTGTGCCTGTCTCCTTCCTGCCCTCACCATTCACGCTTGACATGGCGTCTGAAGAATCAGAGTCGACATCCGAGAGGAGGCTGGCAACCACACGCTCGAAACGGGTACGCTTGGTACTTTGGTATTGTTCAGCAAGGCCATTACGAGTACTTTACGTAGTAAAGTGATTGTTCTTTTCATCGATCGGATCCAGGTTTTGAGTTGGCAAAACTTTATCAGTGCGTTTTGACGATGCTAATGAAAATAGTGGCTGTGTTTATTAGCTTTTTGAAGTCTGTTTAAGGCCTCAATCTAATGAATTTAGTGGTGACGTAAACAACGTGGATGGTGCAAGTTCGAATCTCCGGGTTCGAAGCTTGTTTAATTTTTTTGTGTCTTTTAATCCTTTATATATTTCGCATGAGTCTCCCAGGCTAGTGTTTTCTATTTTTCTTCCTAAGCCTTTAGTACGACACTTAGACATTATCTAGTTTTTGTGCTCGAGATTATTCGGTGTTTACTAAAAGTGCGATACGTTTCAAAGTATGTTGAGTGGTCATGTGCGCTCGTACCAGCGCTTGTACTTATTCACCGTTCGTCTTACGTCCTCCCGATATACAGAGTATTATCCTTTTGTCTCGCAAAAAAAAATTCTGATGGGAGTATTAGCGCATGCACGCACGTGTTGCTACGTACCGTGCATAATTCAGTGAAACACCGCTGCCGAGCGCTGCATAGATTGCGTCAGAATCGGCAGCATTTGGATCTAATAGCAGGCTCCCTTCATAAACATAAATTTGGGCTGACCAATTGGGGCGGTATTGATTGTAAATTTCATGACCACGAGTTTTGTATTATGGTACACGGTCTTCCAACTGTTCCCTGGTAAAGGGTTAGCAATGTAATTGTGCTCTCGAAAAAAAAAACAATACACCTACCACACGAATGGAACGCCCAGATCTAGGTACACTTCCTCCACAAGGCTCTTGAACCCCTCCAAATCCCCCGCGTTGGCGAGCGAGTAGAACTCGCGGTGTTTTTTCTTGCACCCGTATCAAGGCACTGCACGGAGGGATGCGTGCTTCGCTTTCAGCTTGAGGTGAATCGATCGCTCTAGATGAAATTCAATGAGACTGGAAAATGTACAATATTTGCGTACCAGTTCGCTGCCTTTCAGGGGCGTAGCAGCGCGCCCAGAATACCACGATGTGGTCGTGTGGCCTATTGTCGCCACAGGCGCGGTACTCCCCGAACTGCCGTTCGAATTTCGCGGTATGGCCGGCGTTGATCTGCAGGGCGTTGAATTGGGCTTGAGTGAGCACGGTGCCATCGAGGAACGCGTTGATATCGGAAATTTCGGTGCCTCGAAGCGGGAAGTACAGGCAGCCCGGCCCCTCGAGCTTGTACGGACTGCACGAATGGGCTACTAGTTCTGTGTAGCTGTAGCTGCAGGGTGGGCGGCGGATAGTAGGCATTGCGCGGTTGGTGGTTTAAACAAAGAGCTAAATTGGACGGCACGAACAGCCACAATTTTAAAATCCATAGTGTTTTCGTATTGGAATGCGCACTGGTTATGGTGTTTGTCGTAGTCAAGAGGTAAGTAAAACTATGTACAGTAAGTTGAATGTAGGTATGAATTTAAATCGATTCCTTACCGTAAATCGGAACCAGCCGGCTATGATAACAGTGTCGTATGTCGAGCATGGGCGATTCGTACGGTGTATCGGCGGGGCGTGCGGTGCGCATAATGGCTTTCCGCATTCAAGTCAGCATCTTGGGTACCCATCACAATTCATCAGTGTATCACTCGGCTGTACGGGCATTACCGAAAAATAATACACACCTTGGTATCGCGTTGGTGTCGGTCAATATTCTTTAACCCAACCTAGCCAATTCACTTGGGTGGTTCATTTATTCGCCAAGTCCGAGATATATGGCGATCAAATGATCCGATCGTGATCGATATTTCCACGGTCTGCACTTTAGGCAGATTATCCATGTCGACATATCTGTGCATTCGTCTGTAGCGTCCTAATGTTATTGTATGTATCAGCTTGCATGTGTCGCCGCTCCTTACATTAACACTCACTGACTGGTATTACTGTTCCTGTATCGCCTTCGAGGAGCTGGAGAGAGGGAGTACTTACATGTATTTATATTGCATGGGCAGCATCATGCCGAAATCTGTACGGCCAAATGCTTAACATACTTAAGTCAAAAATCAAGCGTAATATCCACAGCCGAGGCCGACTGCAGTACAAATCTATATGTCAGACATTGTTATCGCCTATGGTAAGCAGGTGCATTCTTTTCGAAGCAGAGCCCTCTTCTTCATCGCTTTGAGTGCCTGAAGTAATGCGCCTCTTCAGCAGGTGGTTCATTGCGTATTCGATAGTGTTTGCCGAACCCCGCCTGTTATGCTCCGCGTTATGAGCCTCCTTCGCAAAATGAGCCTCCTATTGCCGCATGTTAGACCGTGACTCCAATATCGCACCCAAGAAAAAAAAAACCTTTGTGAAACGGCCATCGAGAAACGTCAAAGTTCTCAGAACCAGCATGCAACACCATTCTGGTCCAACGGTTCTGCCGGGTTTCTTCCAGGCTACAAATGCGAACCCCATCTCAACCAAATCACCGGTTTTAAAGGTGCTGGGGTCCTTCTCCGTATATCTGAAAGGCGTTAGATGTATCCAGCAACTGTTTGACGACTTACTCGTCTTCCTTGTACGCCATATACATGACATTGTTGTCCACGCAGTGAGCTACGTGTTCGGACACATACTTAGCTAAAACGCCATGTGGGTTGGTCCTATGGTGAAACGTCGTTCTGGAATGCTCAGGTATATTCTGGCCAACTGTGAAATATCGGCAATTACTGCTGATCACGCCTTCACCTTCGTCTGCCGCCTCGGGTCGCCAAGGCTCAACCGCGTTTTCGGCGAATGCTGAATACATAGTATATGCCACGTCTTGCATGTTTTCGAGTGCCTTCTTAAAATAAGGGGCATTCCATCCGCTCAGGGTGGCGTGTTGCCTGGCAAACTTCAGGCGGTCGTTTTTCATTCTAAATCCAACATATAGTTAAAGCATTGTCTCTCCGGGTCGGACAGCTTTGCACTCACTTCGCTCCCTTTGCAGGCGGCAAATCCTTCGACTTTAATGCACTGACTATGGTGAATACCGCTTCCTGGCGGTGTGGTCCGGTGGTCGGAAACATCGCTTTCGCACTTTGCCCGCCGTTCAGATGAGCGATAGTCACCAACTCACACTGTTGTCACATAAGTCGATCGATGCGATGGGCTGCATATTCAAAGCTTACCTCCAGCGCGGATGCGGGCCAGGCCCTAGCCATCTTAATGAGAGGCGGGTCTGGCTTGCTGAGTTTGTCGTTCCATTCGATTATCGCTTGGGCTGTAACGAGTCAGAATGCATGCAAAACAACTGTTCATGATGTCGACGAACCTGCAGCTTCTGCCAGGTAGAAAGAGTCCATTTGCACAGTGTGGTGTTGTGTAAGTGCTCATGTTCTGACTTCCCTTTATAGCGCATACCCATTCGATCGCATCGTCATAACCTACGGGTATTGCCTTTCCCGTCGCGCAAGCGGCGTGTGTTGGACTCCTGTTGCATTGTAGTGTAGGGTGTGCACGACGGTCGTCTTCGACGAATTCGGTGTTGTCCGTGTAACTATGTTGTATCGGACAGATTATTTGGACTTCTCGGGTAACACGTCTAAAACGTAGCACTCTTTTTGAAATGGTTATAACACCATTTCCAACAAACACCCGATCTCAACGCCCTGAATAATTTTTACCGCTCCCGCACGCTCCTATCGCTTTGATCTGACTGTCTATCTCTGGTCGTCGCACATGCAAACTATGTGTTTGGTTCGCTGGTTGGTTAGAGCGTTAGAGTGAATGTGGCTACTTTGAGTTCCCATACAAATCTCTTGTTTTCGCCCCTGTATTATGACGTGATGAGCGCGCTCCTTTTCTCCGTCCTGATGGTTTAGATATTATGAAATCAAATCTGACCGCTGAAACACGTGGTGGAACTGTTATCACTCAGTGATGGCGAGGCTGGCAGTTGACATACCGGACATTATTAGTTCTCTTCCTGCATGACGCGAGTTTCGTGCCATGTTAGAGCTGATCGGTTATACCCCTCTCCTTGTTTCTGCCTATGTTCAAACGTGCCTGATTTCAGTCGCCATGCCCTGTCTATCGCGTCATGTGTTTATCGGAAAATTGGTAACTTGTGAGCCCCCCCCCCTGTTGTACCCTTTTTACTGGCCTTAGTGACGATGTTTCATATGACCTCTTCGCGTTCCAGCACTCCGATTATTGACGGTAATTCCATCAAGTCTGAGTTCCAATTGTGAGGACGAATGGCCTCGTTTAGATGACCCAGGCGGCACGAGTGGAATACGACTTGTACCTGCAGCGACACAACAGCCCGGCATCCTGATCGGCGATCAATATTAACGGTAACAGCCGATGTCTTGTGCACGCAAGACATGCACAGCCTTTGCGTTCAACTCGCTTATTGCTTGGATACTTTGCCGCCCCTATGATATGTTGCATGACTATGTTTTATGTTTTCGGACTCCTGAACGATGTGTCATTTGCCCCTGTGGCATAATCCAATAAGTACGATCAAAATCTAAGATAGTCTTAAACTTTTTCCGGATCGCTCCGCCTGGTCTAAGACAGTCTGAGAAGCTCCTCGCTCGCTGCCTCTTCGTCTTTTCCCCCACTTGCACCCCACCATTGGCATAAGATGGTTGAGAGGCCCTATGTTAACTCCGACTTGTACGTTTCTGCACACTATTTGATGTTAATTAGTAGTTCACTAAACAACTCAACAGTGTTGGCTTGACACGGCGTAAGCGTATGTCGATATGATTCAACAGCAGCCCGAGAACTTCCCCAAGGGGCTGAACCTCAGAAAGATTAATATCCCCGATATGCAGAAACTTCTTCTGGACTGGATTTACCACGAATCTGCCTGGGGAACAGCTGACCAGTATTAATCCCGGTAATTCACAGGCGACTTCCATGTGATTTATTCACTCATCCACTTCGAATTAGAGCCTCCCAATCCCTCCAAGGATGCGAATGTCTCGAGAGGTTTGCTTTTCCAGGTCCACAAACCTTTGCTGACACGGTTTCATGCCATTGTAGGGCTAGAAAATACAATGCCGAACATTCAGTCGGATGTTCGGAATGTTCAGCTCCGAATTCGGGACCGGCGCTCCAGATCCAACGAATTTAACGTCATTCAACGTGTCAATCTTCACTTCGTTGACAATGTAGACTGTCGCGATAACGAATGGCGAGCCAGTAGCATGCAAATATTCAAGGAACTTCAGACCTCAATCGGACAACTTGACGGTATTTCTCCTGTTACTATGCTCAAATGTGATGCTAATTATTATAAGGCTCAGCTAGAATTGGGGTTCCCGATTCCGAGGAGCATGAATACACCGAGTACTTTGTTACATTCGATGTCGAGGACAAGACCGAAACCTTTTCCCACAACCCGTCTAACATCATCATACCCGATGGGAACAAACTAGAGCTTCGGGTAGACCCTGCGAGTACTCCGTTCCTTTCTTCAATATCCAGCGCTGAATCATCCATATAATTGGCTCAGGTGCAGAATAAATGTCCTAGAACTTCATCTCCCGTCCTGCTTTCGGTGTCTGAAAGCAGTGGTCCATCTTCAGGTGCTCTTGTTGCCAAACCACAAGCAGCTGTGGACGCGGTAGTTGCCTGGCTTCGGGAGAAGATTGAGAAGCGCCCAGGGTACACAAAATTTCATTCCAACCGAGGGAAGGTGCTCCAGAACCCCGACCGAGTCGAATCATGGAAGTTTGCTGCCCAGGTGACGTCGACATTTCACAAAACCTCGTGCCCCGCCGAAATATTGTCTACAACTGTGAGTTAAATAATGCTACATCATCACGGGACTCACATTTTGAATTCAGAAAATCTCCAAGACAACAATAGAGAAGGCCCTCGACATTTCAACCACGTCCTTGAATGAAGCAATCAACATGACTCGCATCGTCACAATTTACGGAGGTGATGGGGCCAACCGGAGTGAAGAGGTGATTGCAGAGGTGAAAAAAATCCAGGAAGTGGACGCTCTGGGAGCCAGTGCTCTCAAGTCGTTCCTTCAAGCATGGGCTAACGACCATCCCGTTGTCAATGATTAAATTAGAATCTTGCTTTTGTCCGATGTTTATCATCTTTTTATTGCTAATTCAATTGTCTGTATTTGAGGAATTATATATGGGCACTTGTACCGTGATTTAAAATCTAGAATAGGTACAAGTTAGCGTCCAACTTTAACCGAAGCAGTTGCGGGTTAAGTTGAACTTCAGTTACCCGATTTGGAAGTAGAGCAATCTTAGCGTGCAAACATGTTGCATATCTCACTCAAACTTGGACAGAATCTCGAGTCCGAATACTTTAAGCCTCATTGTGGTCATATCTAGCCTTCAGTGGTATCAGTGTGTCTATAAGCGAAATTCAAAGTCATAAAAACTGTTCATTCCGCCCCATATGTTGAAAAAGCACAACTTGGTACAGGGAGGGAAAAATCACAACGTGAACTGTGTCAAAAAAGACACAACTTCGGAGTGGCTCACAAAGACTCACTGCAAAAGCTGCACCGTCCTTCACGGCATTCAAACACATCCCGACTTTGAGCACTTTTTGCTTTGTGGTTTCATTGTAGAGACAACATTTGGGAGTGCGGAGTCGTGCTTAGTAGACTAACCAAGCTTTCCACTGATTTAGAATTACTTAGATGGGCAATCCTTGCTATCTGCAAATTTTTTTCCCAGCCGCCAGAGCCTTCCCGGAATTGTTATCTTTTGGCGCCTTCTTTACCTTCTTCGATTTTCTCCCTGGGCCCAATATCTGCAGAATCGTCCACAGCCTCGGTAGCAGAGATGACGGGAACCTCTGCACTGGGTTGCTGTTGCGCAACCGGAAATGATCTGAGACTGTTAAAACAGTCTGAGAAATAAATCTCGATGTCTCAAGGTCTGTATTTTCTTCATCTAGGTTGTGCGTTTTTGAAGATGTGTTTCCATGAATTGTTTTACAGTATATAGCCCATACGAAACTAATGTATGAAGGTACAAGATCTAGCGAGTATTGCATCGTGCAGACCGGATTTGGTGCTCTGGAGATCATCACAGAAGCGCCTAACAGTGGGGTATTTAGTATCAGTCTCGTAGATCTCCCGAATAAACCGTAACGCGAGCTGCAAGTGCCAGTTGGGCTTCTTGGCAAGGGCTTCGATCAAATCGATAACCTTTTTGCGTCGCCCGTACTCATTCTTCAACGTTTGAGTACCCGTCCTCCATCGTGCGGCCCATCCCTCGTTGAGGTCCCGAACAGAGAGGAAGCCGTTGAGTCCGCTGGTATACTCGGTCCAGATGTCCGTGATTTTCAGCACGCGCTGGAACGTGTACCGGGGAAGGAATGAGTTGCTCTTCTCAACCCATTCCCACTGGTGGCGTCTCAATCGCTCGTGTGAATAATTCAGTGCGAGAAGGTTCCATGCGGACATCTGGTCGACTGTAAATCCGGACGCCGAGGGGATTGGCGGGTCAACGAAAGTGGGAGTCGGTGTGGGCGGATGAGGAGAGGTAGAAGGTCCAGGAATGGCGAGTGAGTGATTTGAATGTGCGCCGCTGTTTGAGGATTCAACAGGCGCAGAAAAATCAAAACAACCTGGCGCGAAAGGAACGTTGTTTGCGCCATCGAAAGGATCGAATGAGGCTGTTGTAAATTCGGATGTAGCAGCTTGCGGGGGTGGAGCAGGAGCCGAAAAGAGGGGTGGAGGTATGGCGACTTCAATAAAAACATCATTAAGCCAATGAAAGGAAGAGAAGCTCTGTTGACACTTACCTGGCATCATCTGAGTTCTCCTACTACGACCTTTGCCCTTGCCCATAGACTGCTCCATAAATTGGTGCGTCAGCAGCTGTATCTGAGACTCAAGGCGCTGGATATAGGCCCGAGTCTCGTCGCGTTCCGCACGTTGTGCCAGTGAAACTCCAGCGATAGCCCCTTGAAATCCGCGCACGAGATTTTGGGGAAGATTCCTCAGTGCCAAGTCTGCCTTGGCCTCGATATCTGCAAGACGGTTGACGGATGCTGCAGCAAATTGTTGGAATTCGGTCGAGTTGAAAGGTGGATAATTGAAAAGAGGGGAGTCCGGGTATTTTTTATACAGGATCGTGAAAGGCTGGAAATGCGCAGACAAGTGAATGAATAAATCACCCAAATATCCACAACACTCCGTCGCCTCGTGTGTGTTCGGGGCTCGGATCACCGTATGTGATCTTGTGCAATCCAGCACTCCGTCCTTCGAAACCTCCTCTTCTGGTGCTCCAAGATAAAACCAACCAAAAAAAATACCACAACTCTCCTCCACCTCAACTTGTCTTCCTACCCAAACCAATAAACCAATCCGATTGAAAATCTCCGTGCGGCCTTTGGCCCAATCCGTTCCGTTCCGTTCCGATTCAACCGTGCGACCTTGGGTCCAAAATAAACCAGTTAACGTGCGGCCTTGGGCCCCAAAGAAATATAAAAGGTGTAATGCGGGGATCAATTCTTCTTTCTACCTACAACATGGCTAGTCTTTTATACCCAGGGAACAATGGGAAACAGAACAATGGAGAATACAATGGTAAATAAATGCTACGTGTTCGACACGTTGATTAACACGATGACAACGCACAGCAAACCAGTGCGCATCGAAACGTGTTTCAGCGACAGCCATGCACGTTCGTGAAACTCATCCAAAATTCGGTATTCACGAGGTTTTCACAGGTGTGCGTATTCCGCGCTCATCAATCGCACCGTCTTGAAGTACAACTGTCCGAAACCAGACAAGCAACTTGAAGAGTTGGCGCAAGGCAATATCTCGGGCGAACGGATTAGCCTGCTCGCGAGATTCCAATGCTATAAGCTCGTCCTCAACCCAGGGGAAAATCTGCGCAACAAGTTCGCGTGGAGGCTCTATAATTGCATATTAATCACGAGTGTGCATACATAAATACCGAAGAATTTACCGAGGAATTCACGAGCGAGAAAATGTGATTCGGGTCTTGTCGCGTCAAACATGGCAGCCCCGAGGAGAGCGTCGACAGGCAGAGCACGGTCATAACAGGGCTTGAACGACCCACTGTCGCTCCAGCCACCCAATGCCTTGGCGCCATCAACTGTGGCCCCGTATTCTCTCGCAGTTTTGACCGAAAATTCCCGACCGGCATGTGTAACCTTCGAGATATTAACCCCGTTCTTCCCGTAGATGAGATTAACCCGTTTTCTGTGGTCTAGAATTTCGCGTTGAGTAGGGATTCGCTAAATGCGTAGAGTAGAAAAACATACTGTCGTATCCCATCTCGGTCATCGGGTCCGTCCCCGGATGAAACAGGTGAAATCCATACCATTCGCATTTCCCCCAGTCCCCGTACTCGAGATCAGAAAAATCGGGGCAAAATCGGGGGCAGGACAGTCGCGAACGTGATGGTAGGAGAATAAAAGGAAGGCGACACTGCCTACCGGACAGAGCTCGACAAATCGGTGCCTAAATGCCCCGTGTTCATCGGTTCTGCCCGTCTGGTTGTGCTTAGCATTGTCGGCCAGCATTGTGAGGGCCTAGATGATTATAATCTTCATTAGTCGGCGTCGCATGAATGAAGAAAATAGATTTACAGGAACAGTTTCTCCGAGGCCTTTGGAGTTGATGAGCACATCCGTCATGAAGAGGTCTGAAAGTAAAAGACTGCAGGTGCTATCTCCCCGAAACGCGACGGAGCAGGAGGTGAGGAGCATCGCGCGATCTCGCAGACCAAGGTAGATGTTATATGGGCCCTTGAAATCGGTCAAGCACCAGCCAGCACACTTGATAGGGCGATGCGTCCCAAGAAGGTGTATCCGCAATGTGTGCATTATGTACCGGCGGTGAATGTACGGTATGTACAGGATCAATCCTCCATACTGATTGCAGAGTTGACGCGTATGAAAACGCGAGGCGAACGGTGTTATACGACGTGTATGGAACGCGTTGGTGGTGGGCAGTCGGGAAGCGAGCTCAAGCGAGACGCGCTGATGGGACATGCCGTTGATCGCCGGTGTTTGCCCCAACCAAACACTTTTCTTTTCCGTGGGGTGGTCGTGGGAACGCTTGCCAAGATCCGGAGATCGCGCACCCCTTGCTGCCAGTCACTACGCCATCAGTGTCATCGGTGGTTGATCTCGGAGACTCGAGTGACCATTTTTAGGACGTGAACGTAACTTGTGACTGGCGGCGGCCACGTTCCCTTATTCCCTTGTCTTCTTCGCTTTGAGCACACTCCCTGCAGCCATAAGGTGCCCCAGATTCCTGTGGATCGACCAGATCTAATGAGAGTTCTGCAGCTCTATGTCACAGCAAGGCAAGCTGGCACCGGTATGACGCTCTGAGAATGGCAGTTTCGGATTCCTCATACACATCTGCAGCACACTCCCCCAGCAGCCTCACAGGGTCAACCAGGGGGCAACAAGTCTTGCATGACTAACAACCACTACACCATCTACGGTACGGGCCATTGGTTGCACCGATTCAGTATTACTGATTTATTTTGCCCAGGAGGCGTAGGAGGCCCGGGTGGACCCGGCCAGCTGCAGGGACAGGGCGGAAGTGGGGGTACGGGAGAGGGTAATACACTGCACCAGCATTTCGACACCGTTCAAAATGTTACGACCGTGAATATTGGTAAGGTGTTCTGTCCCCCCTCGTCTTGCGGTCTGCCAAATATCTATCCAGGCAAAGGTGGGGAGAATGCAGAGGAGGAACGCGCGAAATTAATCAACTGGGTATCCCCGATCAATTTTTACCAGCGACAAAGTGACATTCTCGGTGTGCGACAGCCAAACACTGGGGGTTGGATCCTTGAAGATGTTCGTTTCAAAAACTGGGAAGCTTTCGACGGTACAATACTGTGGTGCGAAGGAATACGTATGTATCAAACACTGACTCCTCACCTTCGTGACTGATTTTACACCGTAGCCGGGGCCGGAAAAACCATCCTTGCGTGAGAACCGTCGAGATGTCTAAAATGACTGTAACTGACGTATCTGATAGGTCCATTGTTGTCGACTATCTGGAGTCCAAAAACGGTGGCGGGAAAAGTGCCGTTGCGTGTCTGTATCTGACCCACAAGGAACTACAGACACAGACTCTCGAAAATTTGCTTGCCGGCCTCTGGAGACAGCTGGTGCCAGAGACGCCGTCAGCATGGTATTCAGTGCAGCAGCTGTACAAGGACCATTTGAAGAGGGGTACCAGACCCTTGTTGGTCAAAATTTATGAGCTGCTCTGCTCGGCAGTCGCTCAGTGGTCAAAGGTGTACCTCGTTGTCGATGCCTTGGACGAATACCCGGACGACCCGCGAATGATCCTTCTTCGTTATTTGACCACGATCGGCCCCCAAGTCAATCTGATGCTTACTTCGCGTCCCAGCGTCACTGCTGGAAAAGGGTTGTGCCGGGAGTTTACAACCTTGACAATTCGCGGCTCTGACACAGACATTCAAATATATCTCGCTGAACGAATCCGGTTGTCCTCCAACCTACAGGATCATATCAACGAGTTTCCAGACTTGGAGGGGCAGATTGTCGAGGAAATTAGGCGAGCCGCAGATGGAATGTAGGTCACTGCTTTGCTTTTACATTGGGACAATCTCCAATTGTTTCTCAGCTTCCTACTGGCAAAACTTCACATCGAATCTCTTGCACAATACAATGACTTAGATTCGTTTGAAAAGGCTCTCGGAAACCTGCCCAGAAATTTACCAGATGCTTATAAAGACACCATGGACCGAATCATCCATTGCGACAAGGAGAAAGACAAGGAGCTTGCACTGGCTGCCCTTACTTGGGTTGCAAAGGCAAAGCGACCATTGACAGTCGCAGAAATTCGGGACGCACTAGCCATTGACTCGAATTCGAAGACCCTCAATCCCCGACGTCGCCCGTACCTCACTTCAATCTTGAGGGTGTGCGCAGGGCTCCTCATTGTCGAAGAAAACACTTCGATTGTCCGACTTGTTCATTTTACAACACAGGCATACTTGGATATTTACCTTACCCAGGGACACACAGACATTACTCGCCTGCTCCTGGCATATCTGGCGTTTGATAACCTCGAAACACCTCATGAAGCTCTCGATTCTTCTGGAACTCGAGGGTCGTACGACCTTGAACAGGCCCCCCTGATTGCTTATACTGGCTACTTTCTTGACCACGCAGAATTGGCCAAGAGAAATATGGAGACCGATGTACATTCTCTCAGGGACATCATCATAACGTTCTTGGAACGACCCCCGTAATTGCACTCCCCTTCGATGGTATGCCAGAAAGGTTGATGGACGCAGTCCGTGGTTTTTTCGTGGTTGGCCTACATCCGCCTCACCCTTATGGGTGGCTGCGTCGGCCAACTTGGTGGAGATCGCAGAACACCTTTTGGCCCAGGGAGCTTCCCCAAATAGCAACAGATTCGAATTTGTCTCCGCTCTCGGGGTAGCTTCCTACTACGGCCACATCGACATGGTTAAATTGCTGGTTAAAGCGGGAGCCCGCCCGAATGCTGCCAGCGTCGACCCGTTGCAATTGGCCTGCGCACGGTATCACGTCGACATCATCCGGATACTGATTGAGAACAAATTCGATGTCAACGCAGCTGGTGGATGGTATCCCAGCCCACTTGAATCAGCTGCACCTACCGGACCGTCGTGGCGCATTGGGCATCCGGAGATAGAGCAGCTACTGCGGGACGCCGGCGCTCACCGCCGCGAGACCGGCAGGAAGGGACTACAAATTGCATCGGAAAATGGACAGGTGGAGATGGTCTCTTACCTGCTCAAGGATGGCGAACGTGACGAAGGCGGAACTGCACTGGAAGCCGCGGTGAGGAGAGGCCACATCGATGTTGCCAAGATGCTCCTTGATATAGTTGCGGATCTGGACGCAGTCCGCCGCCGCGGCAGCCGGGAATTCCGGGCAGCATTGGAAGCTGTGCTGAGGGGAGGCCACAACGACATGGTCAAGATTCTCCTTGATAAAATGGATGCAGATTCAGTCAACCACTACAGCGGTGAACTGATGGCGGCATTAGAAGCTGGGTCGACGGGAGGCCACATCGACACCGCCAGAATGGTCCTTGATAAATTCGCGGATCTGGACGCAGTCTGCCGCAGCCGGGCATTCAGGACAGCATTGGAAGCTGCGTTGAGGGGAGGCTACAACGACATGGTCAAGATGCTCCTTGATAGACTGGATGCAGATTCAGTCAACCACTACAGCGGTGAACTGATGGCGGCATTAGAAGCTGGGTCAACGGGAGGCCACATCGACATCGCCAGAATGGTCCTTGATAAATTTGCGGATCTGGACACAGTCTGCCGCAGCTGGGCATTCAGGACAGCGTTGGAAGCTGCGGCAAGGGGAGGCCACAACGACATGGTCAAGATGCTCTTTGATAGACTAGATGCAGATCCAGTCAACCACTACAGCGGTGCACTGATGGCGGGATTGGAAGTTGCGTTGATAGCAGGCCACATCGACATCGCCAGGATGGTCCTTGATAAAAATTTGCGGATCTGGACACAGTTGACCACAGTGATGCATCGATGGCAGTATTGAAAGTTTGCGTCAGGGGCAGGCCATATCGACATTGCCAGGATGGTCCTTGATAAAATTGCGAATCTAGACGCAATCAGCCACCACACGACGACAGTATTGGAAGTCGCATCGATGGTAGGCCACATCGACATGGCGAAGCTGCTCCTTGACAAAGGTGCCAAATTGGACGCCGACGGCCATGCATTGACGGCGGCATTGAAAGGCCACATTAACCTGGCGAAGATGTTCCTTGATAAGGTTTGCCGATCTGGACGCAGTCAACCGCTACGCAATTGTTGAAGCATTGAAAGCCGCGTCGACGGAAGGCCACATCGCCATGGCCAAGATACTTCTTGATAAATTAGCAGATCTGGATGCAGTCGAACACTACAGCGATGCATTGGTGGCAGCATTGGAAGCCGCGTCGAGGGGAGGCCACATCGACATCGTCAGATGCTCCTTGATAAATTGGCAGATCTGGACGCAGTCGAACACTACAAGCGATGCATTGACGGCAGCATTGGAAGCCGCGGTGAGGGGAGGCCACATCGACATCGCCAAGATGCTCCTTGATAAAATTACGGATCTGGACGCAGTCAATTACCACAGCGTTGTAATGACGGCAGCATTGGAGGCCGCATCGCGGGGAGGCGACTTCGACATGGCCAAGCTGCTCGTTGACAAGGGTGTCAGACCTGACGGCTATGCATTGGGGGCAGCAGCTAGCTACGGTCATACGGCCATTGTTGTGCTCCTCCTCGAAAGTGGCGCCGAACTTAACGATGCCTTTGGCAGGAAGTTGGAGAAGGTTTCTAGCTCGTTGAAAAAGGCGGTTGAGTACGGCCACGCAGATACTGTCCGGCTGTTGCTCGGAAGGCAGGCCAAATTCGATGATCCATTGCTGCAAGTTGCGGTTAAAGGCAGGTACACGGATATTGTCGATTCACTCCTCAAGGCGGGCGCAGACCCGAATGCGGAGGATGGATTTTGGGATACGGGTTTAGAAACTGCAGTGAACACCGGTAACAAGTATATCGTCAAGATGCTACTCGATCACGGTGCCAAACTAGGTCCATGGGAACTGGTACGCGCGGCCAGCAAGGGTAATTTGGATATTGTCCAGCTCCTGCTGCATAGGGAGGCTGAGTTATATGAAACCACAAGTGCATCTTTAGTAGGGGCGGTGCAGGCTGCGGGGAAGGGTGGCCACGAGGTGGTGGTTGACTTTCTACGGCAGTATGAGCTGGATATGGCGTGAAAATGGGATGGTGTGACGGACGGACAGATTTTTTTTTTTTCTACCATAGCCTCGTGGCCATTTGTAGTAACACTACTGACCTTCAATCAAATCAAATCAAACAACCAAACCCTGGGCTGGTTGTATCGCACGGGGATACGGCCACGAAGACAAAGAAGAAAAAAAGACGGGGGAAGAAATTACTCTTGCCTGGATACATGTATTTTTACGGCGGACCTCAGCAAGGCCAGCGGGCGGGTGCACAGGCGATCGCGGAAAATATTCGCGTACCGATACTATCCGACTGCGCCTGTGCTACGTTGTGTTACGAGAAAAACTGGATAGAGAATAAACAAAGCACATCAAAATTCCTGTTCTTATTATACCCGAGGAGGATGTACAAAACATACCCGAGCGCCAATCACGCCTAAGACTCTTGCGCAAGCGCAGGCAGCAATGATCCCGCGTGATGGGGCCTTCATGCGCGACATCAACAGTCCTAACCCAACTCTGTTGATCTCGGGGACGCTCACGGCGTCTAGTGGGCGAAAGTACAGATGTAGTACAGTACGTATAATCAAGATTGATTCCTAGAACTTGTGTCCAGCTGCACGACCTGCCGGACGTACACCTCGAGCGGCATCGGCGGGGACGTCTCCAGTACCTTCCTTCTCGTTAGAAGTGTGGTAAATCATAGACGGCTGAATCTTCTGATGGTGACGATAGGTGTTCTGGTTCGTCAAAAGCGTTTGCGGCGAGTTTTCGGTCCGTCCTTGCTCCGCATCCTTCGCCCTCTTGGGTTCGCGTGAGTTGCTGGCGACCGGAAGCCGACCGATGACTTTGCTGAACGGCAAAAACCCCCCTTACAAGGTCGTGAACTGTAGAGTAGTTCAGCCCACGGGATAGTTCTCAGTGAAATGGAACGTACTGGGAAGACGAGGAAGAGCATGACATTCGCGAGAGCGAAGATGGCTGTCAACGATCCGGTTTCAATG
The DNA here is from genome assembly GCA_029378375.1 of Mycena olivaceomarginata. Taxonomy (NCBI): domain Eukaryota; kingdom Fungi; phylum Basidiomycota; class Agaricomycetes; order Agaricales; family Mycenaceae; genus Mycena; species Mycena olivaceomarginata. Next base: position 3,466 of record JARKIC010001628.1, on the reverse strand, counting down.
GTCACTACAATATGAGGCGTGTTTATTCACAAGATACGCGGCAGAGATCAACAGACAAACGGACGCACGGCGCACAATTTGGTTGATATGCCCATCGATCACGCTGAAACCGGTCTTTCGAGTGAGCTGAATAGTAATGCGGTGGATGTTAAGTAACACACGACTACTAACTGCCAGGACGCACCAACGCATAGGTCATGCCTCCTGCAATGAGGATGTCGCAGACCGCACTGCATACAAGCCACATGGTCGCTACCGTTTGAACTTATCGAAGTCGCGGAACTTTGGGGTTTGCAGGACCGTGACGACATGGCGATCCCACTACCTGGTTGGGGGCCGGCGGCAACTCAATGAGTCAGTTGCCTTACACCCAAGTCGCGGGAAACATACTGCCGGAAGCAAGAGCCAACAAGCTAACGAATGCTGGGATGATGTATGACTCGGTGATCACTGATGGTTGACGTTAGCGTCGAATGCGATTTGCTTGCTAGCTGACCGAGTAGTACCCATCTTCGTCACTTCGTTACTTCGCTTAAGAAAGAGAATGTTCGATGGAAAACCATGAAAGTTCGTCATTTCGACGGATTTCTGAGAAAGCTCGTCACTTCGGCTAAAATTTGGTGAAAGCTCGTCACTTCCGGCTGCGCGCATGGTAAGTGTATTGTTTGAGCGTACTGAATAATTCTTCCTTCCCTACTACCACCATCCCTCCCTTCATCCACTCGCACACACCGTTTGCCCAACCGGCCCGCCTCATTTCCTCGCCGACGTTGCCCCGTGGAAAACAGTAGAGGACAGAAGGAGCAGATGCCGTGGTCAAAACTTGAAGTACGTCGCATCGTGGTCCTTCGAGTCGTAGTACTGACGAGTCAATGCCGTTTGCAAGCGGCGCCGACAGTCCATATCTCCGTGCTGGATTCGTAGTATGGTAAATTCTGCCTTGAACTTGGATTCCACCAGTCGGGTTTTAGTATTTTTATGCCTCCGAGAAGGACACGCCGAGCACGGTCATTTTCCAACAGTTTCTCCCTGCCCGCTGCCCTCTGCTGCACCACGCAAACAATTGCGCTCGTGCACGGGGCGCTGTACTCCCCTGCGCGCAACTTGGAAACCAGAGCTGCGGGAAGTTTCTGTTCCGATCATTCACTCACAAGCTGATTTTTTTCTTGCATTGGAAGGGAGTATAGTAATTATACCTGATTTTTCCACTGGTACCCTCAGGCCGGGGCAAAGACATAGCAAAATCCTTAACACGAGTCCGTAGAATAGCGACTTTAAACTACACACTGTACAGTGGTATCACTTCAATTTAACTCTCTTGAAAATTACTCAATCGCAGTGCGTCCGCGCAATCTTGTGACCACAAAAATAGACTTTATGAGGGATCATGTCCTCAAGCCAGCACGGCAAATCCCGGAAGCGGGTGCATCAACATCGCTAGGAATGTGCCGTGTTTCTGCACACCAGCACAGTATATTCTGGGCAAATGTGCCGGGCTTGAACCAATGTACCGTGCATACAGTGGAATGCGCCATACTTGGAATGTAATCTACGGTTCGAGGTTTCGTTGCTCCCGGAGTTGCGGCAAAGTGTGCGCAAACGTGCGGCACATGAGATGCCGCACTTGTCGGCAGGTTCCGTAGCTGATGTGCCGTACATTGGTGTGTGTGCCGTGCTTCAAAGTGCCATGTGTGCCGATGCCAACTTGAATACAGCATGCATTATGCCAACGACGGACCGTGCACTCTAGCCACGTGGATGGACGCGGTCATGTGGCGATTGTTGGCGCGCAAAGTAACGAACTTTAACAGTGTACAGACGAGGTGACGAAGTTCTGCTAAATCCAACCGAAGTCACAAACTTTCACGGAAAGCGATCAAACTCACGCACTTTCGCAACGCTAAGCGAAGCTAAGCGAAGTGACGAAGTGACGAAGATGGTGCGGACTCTAGCTGACCTTGATTCTCCAGGCAGCAAACATTTGTATTGGGCGCTGATACAGTTGCCTGGGTGTTTGTGAGACTTGAGAGTGCGAATGATAAAAGTTGACAACGCACTATGAGGAAGGAATGTACGTCGAGATGAAATGGTGTGTATCATTCGTTGCCAAACACGAATACTGCACACACCTCCGGGTAGCACTGTGTTTCGGGGTTCAGTTGTTGCTCGTATGAGAGGAAAGCACGAAAGCTCACTTTGGGGGCAAACACTAGCGCTTTGAGTGCCCCTAGAATGGAATGGCGTTAGAACACAGAGAATGACGTGCGCTGTAGGACCAACCATAATCGATTATCAAAGGTTGAAAGATGATGCCGACCTGAAAAATAACCACAGTGGATTCGACGATGAATAAATAAAGCATCTGTAGTTTATTCGAAGGATGTGCGCAAGAGTAAAAACAGACTCTGTACGAAATATCGAATCCACACAAAATCACTTCAAAAGATATAAATCTGATCTCGTTTCCCTAGTTTATGCGACGCACTTGGCATAGCACTGATACTATGTCAACATTTGCGTAAGTGAATCAAACGCACACATCATAAACTTCGACTGGGAAGCGAGCCACCTGTGTAGCCATGACCTGACAGGAAATAAGCTTCGATGCATGAGCTAGAGGGCCACGAGACACACCCCATACAACGCCACGTTCAGTAGGACGCCTATTTCGCGATAAGACAGACGCCGGCGGAGATACAAGCACACATACCAATATGTCGTCCTCGATGGATACATATTGTGTTCCGCTCGTCTTCGATCACGGGGCCCGGGAGCTGTGGGCTCCACTCGACGGTATTGCCTCAGCGCGCCGAGACGGACACGCGGAGTCGGCCCTTCGAGGAGGGAGGGTGGTCCGTGGGTGGGGAGAGGATCTGGAGGAACGTCAGTCCATTTGAGCAGAAGGATGGCAGGTGTAAGGTATGTCTGAGTTGGTCCCCAATTGCTCAAGTAAATTAAGACGAGGGAATAGTGGGTGAAAGTAGATGGTATTGTGCGGCGAGGAAGACAGGAGACAGGCGTGGCACCAAATGGGGCGGGACGATAAACGAAAGCACGGTAGGTGGTGATAGGCGAAAGAGCATGGATCGACATAATATTGGGGAAACGAGGAAGTGACAAGACCGCAAGTACAAAAACGAAGGGACTACAGGGGGTTATCCCAAGCGACATAAAAAGATATCGTGCGCCACGAAGTTCAGGAATAATTACAAAGAAAAGACGAGAAAAACTCACCATATGCCCATGCTTGTCCGGGGCGCACCACCAGCACGCCACCCATCGGTGGACGCTCACTTTGGAGATGGCGACAACACGCGGCATGGCACCGCCGCCATCGGAGGGGCGTGCTGCTCAGATATTCCGCTAGCAAATATCCTACAAATGAGATGTCAATCCTGGCGCTGTGATATCAATAGGACAAAGTGGTTAGCGCACCTCATTCCCGGAGTACAAGAGGACGAGGGAG